>CAXARO010001094.1:0-71532 GCA_963971305.1 Arcuatula senhousia
AGCATTTAAATGCATTTCAGTAATATGCAATCATAAAGTTTTGGAAATTTTATGCAATTTAATAGATAAATGTGGTTGCTATGGTAACGAAAATTCGCAGTTTTCGTCAATTTCATCACCCTTTTTGTCATTTTTGTCATATTAAGTTCATCAAATCATTTGTCTGAGGTCATGTTGGCTATATCCAAGTACATTATAACAAACTTCCAGATAATTTAAGTTCTTTTATGAAAAAGGGTTACTGGGATTAATATTGCTAAGGCTGTTGCTATGGTAACGAAATTCATCGTATTGGTCAATTTATCGCAATTGTCTTTCATTTTTGTCATGTTACATGTAATTTCATCAAAATGCTTTGATTCACAATAAAAAAGCATTGAAATGTATTCAAGTAATATGCAATTATAAAGTTCTGGACATATGATGCAGCTTTATTGAGAAATGTGATTGCTAAGGTAACGAAAACACACTTTTCTTCAATTTAATCACATTTTTAGTCATTTTCGCATAATCAAAATCATTTTGTCTGATATCGTGTAGGCTATAGGCTACAGACCCCATTTATGTTTTGCATTCATTTCAATCAAATTTTTACCAAAAAAAAGGGACAACTAAAAATAATTGCACCATGTGGATTTTAAAAATATTTTACACACCTCATCTATATGTTACATGTGTTATTCTTGTAATAATTTCCAACTGCCAGGAATTTTATTCGCCTCGGCCACCTACATTGACCAAATTGGCCGGTCGCATGGTTGATTCTTGATGAAAGTGAAAGTAGAACTCCAAAATATGACCTCTGAACTTTGGTCAATTCACAACATCTATTTATAAAATCATTAGTTTTGACTGAATCACAACTGATTCTAAGCTTGACTATAAGATATTTACTAAAAAAGCCATAACATTTTCAACAAATGTAACATATACACCTACATTTTTATTTGGAACTATATTCGTAGACCACGAGCAAAGGGAATTAATTGGGGTCTGCAGCCTAATAGCCTCAGAAAAGCCTCAACCTTACCAATAAAATTACTTTTAATTTTTGTATGAAAAATAAAAGGATTTTTGGCTGCAAATTAATTTTAATCCGATTTAATTGTATCTGTGTTATCTTATTAAGCGAATGATTGGTGATGATTATAATTACTTTACCAGACATTTAAGATACTACAAATGCCGTTTTTATGGCAAAGCAATGACTCGCTATCAGGCTGTGCTGTCTAAGATTAATTTCTTTTTTAAAATTCTTGATTTTCCCATGAGAACTATTTTGGTCAGATTCATTCCGATTTTGCAGTCCATAAGTCGCACATTTACTTGACTGTAGCAATGGTTTTTTAGTTAGATAAATACAACATTAAAAAGAGGGTAATGGGAGGGTTGGGTTTTTGTATTTATCTAACTAAAAAACCATTGCTACAGTCAAGTAAATGTGCGACTTATGGACTGCAAAATCGGAATGAATCTGACCAAAATAGTTCTCATGGGAAAATCAAGAATTTTAAAAAAGAAATAAATCTTAGACAGCACAGCCTGACAGCGAGTCATTGCTTTGCCCTAAAAACGGCATTTGTAGTATCTTAAATGTCTGGTAAAGTAATTATAATCATCACCAATCATTCGCTTAATAAGATAACACAGATACAATTAAATCGGATTAAAATTAATTTGCAGCCAAAAATCCTTTTATTTTTCATACAAAAATTAAAAGTAATTTTTTGTCAACCAAATTATAATGAACAGACCAGAGACCTGACAAAATCATGAATATAATTCACTAAATGGTATAAGCAGTTAAATTGTTGCAACATCGCCAATACCAAGGAGATCTGAGTTCATTTGCAAAAAAGGTGTAACCAAGTATATGTGAATAAGGTCATTTATTCAAACAATACAAATCAATCAAATCATTTGTACAAAATTACGCAATAATGATTATGCAATAATCAATAAAAGATTATGTAATATTGAATAAATGACAATAAAAATCAATTACAATTAATAGCTAAAGGAATTTAAAGTAGATTACTGATGCAATCTTATGTAATGCTACGTGTAAAAACAAAAATTTTGCAAAGGTGGGGATAAAAATAGCCAAAACTCCTAAAGTTAAAAACTTTTGGAGGCCCCAACCGAGGAAATCCTTGGTATCAGACACTGTAACGATGTTTGTCCGCAAAAAAACAAAACAAAACAAAACAAAAAACAAAAACAAAAAATTATAAAGCAAAAACTAGCAGAGCAAGCCTTGTTGACCTCTACAAGAGTATCATATTGCCATAAAACATGTCCAGTTGATCTTCAACCGTCACAATAAAAATAAAAACATACACGGTAATTAAGATAGAGCAAGCCCTGTTGACCTCTAGCTTTTGAACACATAACGTACAATCATAATAAGATATAAAGATAGAGCAAGCCCTGTTGACCTCCACCAAAACTAATAATTCTAAAAATAAAAACTAACATAAAAAATAACATAATAATTATTAAAAAAAAAAAAAAAAAAAAAAAGATAGAGCAATCCCTGTTGACCTCTATCTGTAAGTGCAATCCCTGTTGACCACTACAATACATATTCGCCTCAGCCACCTACATTGACCAAATTGGCCGGTCGCATGGTTGATTCTTGATGAAAGTGAAAGTAGAACTCCAAAATATGACCTCTGAACTTTGGTCAATTCACAACATCTATTTATAAAATCATTAGTTTTGACTGAATCACAACTGATTCTAAGCTTGACTATAAGATATTTACTAAAAAAAGCCATAACATTTTCAACAAATGTAACTATAATACACTTTTATATACACCTACATTTTTATTTGGAACTATATTCGTAGACCACGAGCAAAGGGAATTAATTGGGGTCTGCAGCCTAATAGCCTCAGAAAAGCCTCAACCTTACCAATAAAAGTTGATTTTCACAAACCTTTGTCTTATTTTAGTCAATATACCAAGTTTCATGCAGGAAAAATGATTAAAACTGAAAAAAGTGGCCACTTTCATGTGCTATAGTGCAAGTGAAATATAGGCCGCTAAAACCTCAGAAAATCCCATGAGCCCTAAATGGTCATTTTTTTCCATATTTTATTGTTTTGAACCAAATCAGCCACTGAGATCAATAGAATAATGTGTACTGAGCATGAACAGCCTATGTTTTGGATAATTTAGTGCAAGGTGTTTCATTTAACATCTTTGTCATGTTCGCGGAGTGGAAAATAAGCCGTTTCTACATTTACAAGGGGTACATGTTTGTTCAAGAGATTTTTGCAGAACTGAATTGCAATATACAGTCAGAAAGGTGGTCAGAACGAGACAAAAGAATATGCGCTCTTCAGTAAATAAGGTAGAATTTGATTCGGCATGTTTACGTAGTAACTATGGGCATTAAAAAGTTTATAAGAGCAACTTTTAAAATAAATTGTGATATAGAATATGTAAAATGAAAGTAAACAACACCGAATTTGCCTTTGTTTATTAAATTTGCAGCGTGAAAAGAGCACATTTCTCATGTTTAGTAATATTATGGGGTCTGATTTCCTTTGTGACAAATAAAACATCATGCTCCTAAAAATCTGAAAAAAATATATCCAACAGATAAGACTCCATTCTTTCCTGAACCCGTCGCTATAGCGGTATTGAAAAAAATGATTGTCAAAGTTGTGCTAATTTCATAAGTTATTTGTGAATCCCCCTTTCTAAATATAGAAATCTCATTCATAAAATAAATAAACATTGAGAGTATCTCATACCCAGCTAAAAATAGCAATGGTCTACTCGACTTCCTAAAATATTTTTTCTTTAATTCTGCAATATATAAGGCCTTCACTGGTGAAACTGTTTAAATTTTACTTTTTATTAATATAATGCATGTCTTTATCATAAAATGATAATAAGCAAATGTAAAATGACGTTTTAGAAGGGGGAGGTCTATTAAGTGAGGTTTGTTCGATTTGTAAAACTGTAATCGTCTCCCTTCATTTGCTTAGCAACGTTTTAGACTTGCTTGTGACAAAAAAAACATTTTTCTCCGATTTCCTTAAAATTTTGTCAACAAAAAAAGCATAAGATTGGTCGTCATCTGTCAAAGTATGTAACCCGTCGCACTTACCATTATTTTTTAAATTCAACATGTTTATCACCTTTATAGTGTTCCGGTTATTCCTTAGAGATAATAAATTCCTTTTTCTGTCACAAATTATTATTCTATGCGTAAAACATCCTAACTAAGAAAAAAGAACAATAGTTTGTCCATTCACTTCTACCCGAACTTGAAAATAACCATGACCTACTTTTTATTAATCAAAAGATTAAGTTGGTGATTTCAGCTCACCGCGTCATTCAAAATGATGTGTTTTTCGGATCATTTTGGACATACAAAATATTTACAAGGGAGATAATATTTTGTCACCACCTGTCTGACTGTATAGACTTCAAACTTATGCTATAATGCTAAATACATGTTAAACTTACAAAATAGGATACAAAAACACAGTATTCATCCAAAATATAAAAAAAAAATAACTGTTTTTCTTCTTCCAACAGTGCTTCCTAAATGAAGTTTTTTCTCATATTTCAGTAAAGTCATATATTTTGACCAAAAATAAAGTTTAAAGATGAAAATCTTTTTTAACCAAGTGATATTTTAGTATCAGGGGATACCAAATAACAAACTTAATCACCAAAACATTGTGTAAGGGCAGTTTTATTGAAAATAGTATATGAGTTTTACTGATTTTTAGAAATAACGGCCAAGTTTTTGTGCAGAAACTGCTGTCGTTCTAACATATTTTGAAGTCACAAAATAAAACTGTCAGCTTTTAAGATATGATTTGTGTTTCTAGTGTACAATTTAATGCATTTGGTTTGTTTTTAGTTTTAATTGACATCTATATGTGTTTTGGGGGGACAAAACCACAACATGGAGAGGCAAGTTGCAAGTTGTGTTTACCCGCAGTGGTTTTTTGTTTTGCATTAAGCCCCAAAAATTACATTTCATTGCAAATCTCATTTCTTAATGAATTTTTTCACTTCCCTGTAAAGATTCTGACTGAATAAGACACAAAAAGGTATTGTTTTACCATTTCTAGCCAATGACTGGCAGAAACATTAATTAAATTATTATTTCTATGATTTTTGCATTGAAAACCCCATAGACACCAAATATTGTCTCATTTGGACAGAAAAAGCTTCAAATAAAAGAAATATCAACTGAAATTGTTCAAATATGTTCATTTCAATATATTATAACCATTTTTGACATTTATAGACAACCAGAAGTAATAGTTTTAGACTCCACATACTCTCTTTCCTAGGCTAAAGACCCCATTTATTTTTTGCATTCATTTCAACCAAATTTTTACCAAAAATAGGGACAACTAAAAATAATTGCACCATGTGGATTTTAAAAATATTTTACACACCTCATCTATATGTTGTTCTTGTAATAATTTCCAACTGCCAGGAATTTTATTCGCCTCAGCCACCTACATTGGCCAAATTGGCCGGTCGCATGGTTGATTCTTGATGAAAGTGAAAGTAGAACTCCAAAATATGACCTCTGAACTTTGGTCAATTCACAACATCTATTTATAAAATCATTAGTTTTGACTGAATCACAACTGATTCTAAGCTTGACTATAAGATATTTACTAAAAAAGCCATAACATTTTCAACAAATGTAACTATAATACACTTTTATAATATACACCTACATTTTTATTTGGAACTATATTCGTAGACCACGAGCATAGGGAATTAATTGGGGTCTGCAGCCTTATATCCAAGAACATTATAACTAACTTCCAGATAATATTAGTTCATTCATGAAAAAAGTTATGGGGATCATTATTGCGAAGGCCGTTGCTATGGTAATGAATATTCCTAGTTTTCGTCAATTTTTATCACAATTTTCTGTCATTTTTTTGTCATGTTAAGCTCATAAAAATGTTTTGTTTGACTATAAAAAAACATTTAAATATATTCAAGTAATATCCAATAATAAATTTTATGCATTAGATACATTTTAATTTATAAATGTGGTTGTTATGGTAACGAAAATTCACCATTTTCTTCAATTTATCACATTTTTTTTCAAACTGACACTTGAGCTAAGGCCAAAAATATGTATGTCTTTTTCTAATAACCTCATAAATATTTTACGGTGGATTATGTGGATTAAGTGGATAGGTAAGCATTTTCATTTTTTTTATCTTGTATCATTATTGACCATTGATTAAACAGAACAACAAAAAAGTGTCTTTCCATGCTCTAAATTATGAACTTCTGCGAAGTCAGAAAACAATTTAAAACCATATTCTAATGGGTGCCTGCTCCTTTGGTTCAAGAGGAAAACTGCGTTTCTGAAATAGCAAAATATATTTATGAATCATAAGATCATGAAAATGTACCCAACAGAAAAATCAGTATCATCTGCTACCTGTCCCACAAATCCAGCTGTCAAATTATATAAGTAATATTCTTTAGTGATACGATGGGCATTATAATAGTCAAAACCAAGGGTTTTGTTCACTGAAAAGCAAGAGAACTTTATGATTGTCGAATTCGATATAGGAAAAACCACAGGAAATAAAGTTGACCTGTACTGTGCAGCTGAGGAGATGATGGTCCATGATGATGTGCGGGAATTTCAAGAAGTCAGAATATCTAAAAGGTTAACAAATTACATCATATTTTTTCAAACTTGCACAACAAGACAGGAAAATGTCAAATGAAGACTACAGTGCTGTTTTCTGTGAAGTCAAAAAGAAAATTAAAACAAGATAAATTGTACATTATATTACACATACATTGGCAAAACAATGTATGTCTGTTTCGGGTTGCTCGACTGACCCTATTTTTACATTCGGACCTACAACATTTTGGCTCGTAAGAAGAATTTTCCTCTTCATCTGTTATTCAAAATCCTACCGGCATATGTTATGAAGTTTGTCATAAATTCTGTACCTTTAGAAAAGATTTTCAACTTTGCAGATGTTCATAATTTAGAGCAAGAAAAACCTTTTTTTTTTTGTTCTGCTCATAGTTTGAGTTTTCGCCTTCATTACTTGAAGCACTGCATTAAAATAATTATTCCGGTCCCGATCTTATAACTTAAACGAATAATGAAAAGAAAATAATGAAAATGTTGACCTATCACCATAATCCAGCCTATAATATTATGGAGAAACTCGAAAGAGACATATATTTTCGAGGGGCATAAGCTCAAGTGTCGGTTTCTCAAGATATAGTGTGATATACAGTACATTTTGTACACCAACAGACAAACTGTGACTGAACACCGCGATAGTGGTACACCACTCTAAGAGTTGTAGCCTATTACTTTTTCATTCAACAAGGTTGTCTTTAAATTCTGTATAACAATTTTCTCTAAATGTAAGAGGAATTCTTTGGAAAATCTTCAACCAGATATTTGTTACGTAACTAGAAGTGGTGTACCACTATCACGGTGCTCGGTCACGGTTTGTCTCTTGATGTACTATATGTTTAGAAAGACCCATTAGATAAGTATCTGTATGCATTGATTGTTTAGATGAATTTATTTATGACTGAAATACATCTTTTAGAATGATTCTGATTGTTTAAAATTGATGCCAATATCTGCAGAAAAAAATTCTAAAATTTTGACCAAAGCCAAAAAAGCCCTATTTCATTAAAAGGAAACTGTTCGATAGACCTAGAGCAGATCCACTATTAGTTCAAAATTTTACAGAAAGTACACGAGGAACAGAGGCATTTTCAAGCCTTATCATTATCATAGCAACCAACACATTGCTAAAAACTAATAACTCCTTAGCTAATTATATTGCAAATTGATATATATTTGATTTGTTATGCTGAATTTATCAAAATATACATGAATAACTTAAGCAAAATATCCATGAAAATAATACAAAAAAAAACGTTAAAAAATAATAAAATTTCTACTTTTGGTTACCATGGCAACCACATTAATCAATTAAATTGCAACACATGTCCATAACTTTATAATTGCATATTACTATAATGCATTTTTATGCTTTTTGTTCTCAAACAAATGATTTTGACGAGCTTTATATGACAAAAATGACAAAAAATGTGATAAAATTGACAAAAACAGGGAGTTTTCGTTACCATAGCAACCACATTTATCAATCAAAATGCATCATATGGCCAAAACTTTATGATTGCATATTACTGAAATGCATTTAAATGTTTTTATTGTCAAACAAAATAATTTGATGAACTTGAAATGAAAAAAATGACAGAAAAATGGAATAAATTGACGAAAACGAGGAATTGTGTTACCATGGCAACCATATTTTTCCATACAATTGCATTATTTGTCCATAACTTTATAATGGTATGTTATATGAATACATTTAAATGCTTTTTATTGTCTAACAAAACAAAAACAGACATTAATTTGTGATAAATTTGACGAAAACAAGGAATTTGTGTTACCATAGCAACGGTCTAAGCAATAACAATCCCCATACTATTTTTTTATGAATGAGATAACTTATCTGGAAGTTAGTTATAATGTTCTTGGAAATAACCAACATGAACTTAAACAAATGGTTGTCATGAGCTAAACATGACAAAAGTGACAAAAATCGTAATGAAATTGACGAAAACTGTGAATTTCGTTACCATAGCAACCACATTTATCAATCAAATTACATAAAATGTCCAAAACTTTATGATTGCATATTAATAAAATGCATTTAAATGATTTTTATAGTGCAACAAACATTTTGATGGAATTAATATGACAAAAATGACAGACAAATGGGATAAATTGATGAAAACGAGAAATTATCGTTACCATAGTAACCACGTTTATCCATGAAACTGCGTCAGCTGTCCAAAACTTTATGATTGCAGATTACTGCAATATATTTCAATGCTTTTTTTTATTGTCAAACAAAACATTTTGATATGCTAAACATGACAATAATGGCAGAAAAATGTGATAGAATTAACAAAAGCGAGGAACTTTCGTTGCCATAGCAACGGCCTTTGCAACAATAATCCAAATAACTGTTTTCATGAATGAACTAACATGATACGGAAGTTAATTATAATGTTCTTGGATATAGCCAACATGACTGTGTTGAGGTTCTACAAGGCCTTAAAATTGGTTTAAAATTCCCTCCCTTTTTTAATGTAACTATTGACCAATCAGAATTTAGTTTTCAAAAGTTATTTACATTTTTTAAGATACATATTATGATCAATTTTATCAAACAAACCTAAATTTGTGTTACCAATGTGTATTAATGGCACCATGTCTAATTGAATAATGAGCATTTTTACTCCTGAAAAGTCTGATTTTGGAAGGAAAAATAGGGTGACCCGTTACCATAGCAACCAAATCATGCAAACAACTTTTTGACCCATTTTTCTTCATAAGTCTTTGTACCAAGCAATTGTGCAAAATTTCATCAAAATCCGTGACCATGCGTGCCACACCCCCTATACAAAAGTGTAAGTGGTTACAGAGAATGGCTGTTTAAAAACATTGATAGTCCCGTACCATTCCTAAGTGACTTTCAATTCAGCCCTTCTTGTGAATGGATGTATTTTTTTATTATATGGTTAGTTTATACTTAGTCATGGCTAATGCTAACATTCACGATCCACCTGATCGTTTTTAGCTTACTCACAGTATCGACGATTTAGATTATCTAAATCTAAGAGGACTACAGGGTCAATGAGAATGATAGTAATTTCAGAGAGGCAGAAGATATTGAAAAGGCAGTCGAGTCTTTGACTCTTCACAAAGGACGAGGAGAAAAGTCTCTTCTCGTCAGGATGATGAAATGTCTATTGTTGACAATACGGAAAACAATACCTGCCAGAATTGGTCGGTAGAGAATTTTTTCAAAGTACAAGTAAAAGTAATAACAAAATAATCGAACTTGAAAGATCAATCTCAATGTCACCGAGAAAGACAAAACATGAAAGACACTCCGGAATAGTTAAAGATCGCAATGGTGCTGACTTGGTACATGCATTTCAAATGAAATGGTGGGTTAAACCAGGTTTTATGGTGCTAAACTTCCCTCTTCCATTGCAATCTTATGGACTGGTAATAGCACACAAGGCAACATGGTTGTGAAGACATATTAGGGATAATAAGATGATCACCTCAACACAACAATCAGCAAAACATGGATCGTATACAACCATCAGCAAAACATGGATCGTATGAGACGCAGTAAACAGTAAAAAATCAAATGGAAAGATTTTGACTTTTTCATCTTGATTTCGACTCCTCGGTTTTAATTATCGATTATCCACCCTGAATGTACTACGCATGTGCTACTGGATTCACGTGTTCTTGTCTTGCTTAGTCCCGTTTAGGTCGTTTATGGCTAATGTCTGAAATAACTTAATAAAACCAGTCAATAACATGTATGTGATCCATCGTTATCATGCACGTCCAGTCAACGCTTATAAGAGTTTATCACGTGATAAAAACACAACAAAATTGTAAACGGGCTGATTTATAGACATTTTTCCGGTAAATATGCAATCAGACGGGAAACCTTCTAAAACATTCTATGAATCTGGCAATATCTGTTAGTTTATGATGTAACATTTTAATATTTAATCATTTAATGCAAAAATAAGACCGCTGGTCACGCGGAGACGCTGAATTTAAAAAGCCCATCAAACTTGGCTTTTAAAACTTGCGGTAATCATTGTTTAAACCGGTATTAAAATATCAGAATATGCATTGATTTGAGTATTTTTTGGTAAAAAGTATACTTTATAAACCCAGCTGTAAGTTTAGTATCTTATTTTATTTGAAGTTATACAATGTACCTAATTTTTATTCATTCGAAATAAGTGGTCCCTAACTTATGACTAAATGTATATATCTCCGAAAGACGGAGCCAGTGTTACATCTCCTTGTAGAATGGAAAATAATTGACAATTTGATATATATAACATCACATAAAAAAGAGGGACTTTGTACATAAACATGGTCTTCGAAAAGTGTGGACACCTGAGGCTTAAACCTTTATTGGATCGTCAAATCGCACGTAAAAATGTAAATCATTATCAGGAGATTGTTACTGTATCGTCAAAAAATTAATTTCGAGTATGTACACCTTTAGCACGAATGACTGCTGAGACCCTTGGTCTAAAACTACCAGTTTGCCGTCTAATTTTCCAAAGAGTTATCTGTCGCTATTCAAGGCGAAAATGTGCTTTTAACCGAACGCTTACACTCTTTAAACTGCACATAAAAAGAATTAAAGCTGGCCAAAATCAAGAAAATAAAAAAGAAATATTTCAAATCATTGAAAAGCAGAAAAAGTTTAGGGGTGCTTACAAATGTTACTTACCAGGTGTATAAAAGTATATATTTGTACGTTTGTTCTTTGTTTTGGGAAAGCCACGGCTACATATAAAATGCCAACTAACACATTGAGCAAAATACAATTACCAAAAGGTGTATAAAAACAGAGAATTTGGTTACACTATTTAATAATGCATATTTCAAGTAGAATTATTTCATCAGCAACATTTGAATCAAAACAATAGGTAAAAAACTAAATGTATAAAAGTAAGTTGTCAACAAAAATATTACGTTCGAACATGTAAGCCAAGTCAAATCTAAGGATATCTACCAGGTGAAGCATAAGGAGGGAAACCTGATTTTTTTACAACTTTTAAATTTAATCATTATTGGAAATTTCGGCGACAAGAAATGCATCACAATTTGATGGTAAATTCATGTCAGACAAGTCTGACGACCAGGCTTGTCATTATCCTCTCATACCTTTGCTTCATCACCAGCGACTACCGATCCAGTGGTCTCAAATAAAAATACCAAAATTGATATAAAAACGAGTCATTTGGTTATGCTCTGAATGCATTGTCAAGGAATAAACTGTTACCGGCAGTATTTGATAAGTACAAAATGTATTTGAAATAAAACATTTATGAATGTCTTGTATATAATCAAACAATGTTACTGTAATTTCAACCCTAAAAATCATCTGACAAACAGATTTTGATTTTTTGAGTGCCCTCAGCGAGGATCGAACTCACAACATTTGGGACATCTACGGCGTATGCGCCTAGCTAACAGAACAGAGGTTGTAACCACTACACCAAAAAAAAGGAGCCTAGGATGGTGTAGTGGTTACAACCTCTGTTCTGTTAGCTAGGCGCATACGCCGTAGATGTCCCAAAGGATGGTGTAGTGGTTACAACCTCTGTTCTGTTAGCTAGGCGCATACGCCGTATATGTCCCAAATGTTGTGAGTTCGATCCTCGCTGAGGGCACTCAAAAAATCAAAATCTGTTTGTCAGATGATTTTCAGGGTTGATATTACAGTAACATTGTTTGACTGTATACTAGACATTCATATATATTATAAAATTCGAATAATCTTGCATTCTGCAGTTTCTGTGGAATCCAATGGAACAAGAACGTAAACACGCTAGAGATAGCTATAAATAGACCAGGAAATAAAACATTTGATATAAAACATTGGAAATTAAAAAAAACAAAATTAACTGAACAAAAATATCCCTAATCAAAAAAAGTAAAGCCAAATTTAGCACCAAGAATATCAACTGTGTGCAGTACAAAGAAAATATCCTGGTGTTTTCAACATTTTGAATTTCAATAACAAATCAGAATTCAACGACACCAAAAGTATTAATACATGTATTTATTGGAAAATTAGTGTCAGACAAGTCTGATGACCAGGTTTGTGATTACCAATGCGGACCTTTGGTCCACGAGCAACGGATATCGACCCACTTGTTTTAAAATACAAATACCAAAAAGGGTATAAAAACGGTGAATTTGGTTATGCTCTAAATGCCTATTTCAATGAAAAACCTCTCAGTGAGTGAATAAAGGTAATAACAAAACTACCGAACTTGAATGATCAATCTCAATGTCCAGAGAAAACGACAAAAACGAATCAGTCATACCGGAGAATGGGTGGATCGCAATGGTCTTGACTTGGTACAGACATTTCAAACGAAATGGTGGGTTAAACCAGGTTTTATGGCGCCAAACCTCCCTCTTCCATCGCGATCTTAGAATCCGGTAATGACCATAGAACACAACATAGCTATGAGACACAATAGGGATATTGAGGTGATCATCTCAGCACAGCAGACCAGTCAAACACTAATTTAAACAATTAACTACAATATATTTTAACTCAATTTTGAACTTTTCTACAAGTGGCCGATAACGAAGAAAGAACTTTTTTAGGGGTCGTATGAGACGTATTTTCTTATAGCCCTGCTCCAAAAGTCGGTCAAGAAGAAATCGGTGTCTGATAAAAAAATCTGTGAAATGTGTGCAAGCTCTGGCATATCGAATAAGTTGTGAAATATAAACACCGTATGCAGGGGAAGTAGGTATATTGCTCTGTAGATTAGGAAAATTAATAATTGAAAATTATCACGTCTCTTTTATCGCAAATTTTTGTACTGAGATGACCACCTGGGTCAAATTCGGGGTGAGTGAGTGAGTTGGTGTTTTACGCCCGTGCAACGCTATATATAGGTTATTTACATGCGATGAACATGAAAAGGGTGATGAAATGAACATGAAATGATATTGATAAATGAAATATGGGGGTGGGGTGGTAAACAAAGGACCGGTAAATTTTGAAGAACCACAAGAAAAGGGGAGAAGTGGGTGGGGGCGGAAAAGTTAAAGGAAAAGTTCACAAAAAAATGAAAATTTGTCATATGATTTCTAATGCATTATCTAATTATGCTATATCATTTAAACTTTTATATTCAATTTAATAAGCTGACAAAAATGGAATTTTATTTTTTATCTTTTGGTTTCTTTCATTTTAAATTACACAAAACATCTGAATACCACAAAGTCTCCTTTTGACAGTGACCCACCATTTACCTAATTATTGAATTGCCAATATATAATATTTTTATGTAGTGATAGAAAATCCTTATTAAAATTTACAAAATTGAGTTGTTCTTTAATTAGAAATAATGATTTTTTTGGTATGAAAATCAATTTAAATAAGTCATTTTTAGTTATCTAAGTCATGTTGTGTTGTGATAATCTTGAATATAAATCACATTATTGTTTTAAATGCTAGAATGAAAATAAAATGATCTAGTACATAAAGCTTTGTTTCTGAATGTTTGTATATTAGGTTATATTATTAATTTATATTTTTTCCTTGATTTGATTTGTTGAATCATACCAGGTGACATGGTGATATTTTTCGATATTGACTGGGCACGTGCAAAAAATTGATATTGCACGGTCACGTGTTTCATTTAAATCTGAGTTCGTTTCATTCCCCGGCCCAGGAGACACTCCCAATGGCAAAGCAGAAAATTTTAGTAAACACGCAAATAACGACTTTCAAATGAGAATTTCAGCAGATACGACTGAATTCACAGCCAATGATTTGTTCATTTGTTGATTAGGCCGGTCACACTAATTAGCGCCCGGGAGCGCCCGGAGACGGATTTAGCGCCCGGGGAAAATATTTAGCGCCCGGGGAGTACTAAATAGCGCCCGGGAACAGATTTAGCGCCCGGGGAATGCATCTTCATTTATTATACGAAGGTTGATCAAACCATTTAGAAACCATACCATCTTTCCAAAAGTATTTTTGTGATTATGTTACGTTACTGAGGTCTGAGGACTCATGTTTGGGAGCCAGCAAGAAAAAGCATCATACCTATAAATTGGAAAAACAACGCATGTAAAAGCATGAACCACATTTTAAAACTCTCAACCAACTGGAAAGTTGTAAAATTGCCCGATTTAATTGAAAAGTTGTACAGAATTGTGCAAATTCAATTTCGAGATGTGCGAAGAGCGTAGCACGGCCAAGGGAATTACACTCTTGTCCCATGGACAAAGAAATTCCAAGTGTTGCAGGTTGTATGGGAATCGAAAACTGAAAAAGAGAAATATAAGCTGTTTCAAAAGTTCATGAACTATACGCACAAGAGAACTGAGAATGTTATTGAATCAACAGACGGGGCATTACGGATACCGAAAACTCCAACCACAGCGGGGAAACCAAACCAAAAGAAACGTGTACGTAGCAACCGAACACTCACCCTGAATTTTCAGAATTAAGACATTGTTTCCTTATATTGTTACCATCAAACATAACCTTATTATTTCAGATGTCTCAGGAACTGTAATTGATATGCCGATTGTATTTTATTTTTGCATATATGTGTGATATATGTTTTATGTCTGTTGTTCAAAGTTTTATGTGGATTAGAGTAATTCTTTTAATATGTAGATTTGAATAATTCTTTTATGTGGATTAGAGTAATTCTTTTATGTAGATTTGAATAATTCTTTTATAAGGATTTTCATTTTAATAAGTGTTAGTCCCTTTTTATAAAGATACCTTTTTATAAAGTTATACGGTTTTGTGTCTTTTTTATCTTACTCATTTAAAACATATTCAGCTCTTACATATTCTCTTAAAAATAAGTCATGTTCTAATCATCAAATTCTTTGTTCCCCGGGCGCTAAATCTGTTCCCGGGCGCTAAATATTTCCCCCGGGCGCTAAATCCTTCCCCGGGCGCTGCCGGGTGCTAATTAGTGCGACCCGATTAGGCAATTGTAGATTGAAATTGAACAACTCTTGGAATGGGAATTCAGTCTCATCAACAAAATAAACAACATGTCAGCTGTCTTTCCTTAAAAAGCTACCAAAGTCATTGATAAGTTCACTTGTGGATGGAATAGAAATTTAAAGGTTAGTTCTTCCATCTTACTACCCACACAAAACTATTAATCTTTTTTGAATGCTAGGATTTCAGTATGAAAAATCTAAACAATATACAAATTGATTGCAATCACTACAGTTTGCAGATCACAATTACATGTAAGCACAACATTTTTATCACCAAGAAAGTTGGATTAATAATATAACAAATATAGCCTTCAACCACGGTCGATACGAAAAATATCGACCTGAGATTTGCATATCGACCTCCAACTTCGTTGTCGGGTCGATATGCCTCAGGTGGATATTTTCTCGTATCGACCTACTAAAAGGCTATATTTGTATATTGACACCTGTAGGTATTGATAATTATTTCACCCCAAGTCAGCTGTGACTAATTACATTTATGTTGACCTAACCATTACACAGGTACCTGCTGACAGACAATGACAATAAATTCACATTAATCAACACTTTTAGCAAACCCAGTGGGGGGATTAGAAAAAGAATGACCTGTAATTCACATCATTAAAACACAATTATTTTCAATGAAATATGATGGCTTACATTTAAATACACAACTTCTTTCTTAATAATAAATAAAAATAATATTTTTTTTTAATTAAAGAGTTTTAATTTTAATTAATTGATTAAAAAGTTCAATTTAAAAGAAAAAGATAATAGATTAATAAAAGGTTTTGAAAAAGATTTTATATAGAAAGTAATTTGAAAATATTAAATGATCTTGTTGACTTTTGATTATTTTAATTATTTTGTTGGTTATTGGATGTACCACATGATCACTTAAACGTTTGAACTAATATGATTTTTTGCTACTCAGTAGAGATTCTGATTAACTGAAGTAGTCCCCTAATGTAGAGTAGGGGACTATTTCAAATAAATAATCTCCAATATCTTTGATATAAGTTAAGATATGAGAGAAAAAATTTGCACACTGTAATAAAACATTGTTCTGAACTAATTAAGACCATATGTCAAAAATCGTGAACTTACTCTTTAACCTATGTGGTGCACTACTTGGCGGTCCACAAAGGGGTCTTTTACGTGCATGAAGCGTGGCACTCTGCACACACGTTGGCCCACTATGGTCAGTTGTCAGAGTTTCCGTATTATAGACCTGACAACCCCTGCGGACGAGGACCAACCTATTCAGCCACCTAGGGTACACACTTGGTCGCTTTGTGGCCTGAGCACTGACCCGATGTCAGAATCTCAAGACCTTTACTCGCCTGTTACGACAAGCTAGGCTCTGCTGCGGGCCTATTTGCCACCCGGGCCCCGCACAGGACAAAAACATCTCATAAGCAACATTTGTAACAAAACATTGGCAGGTCAAAAATATTGAACGAAAAGTTATCAAAACCAAAAAAAGTTTGAACAGGAAAGCCAAAACCAGCACAAACATGACAAAGTACAACGATCATGTGCAATACGAAGAGGAAAGTGGTGTTTTTAACAATATTGAATTTGAATGACAATTGGATTTTTTAGGAAAAAAAGTATTAAGATTTATTGGTTATTTCCTGTGAAAAAAGTTTGACGACCAGGCTAGTGATTTCCTCGGGGACCTCTGGTCACCAGTGGCGATTATCGACCCAGTAGTTTCAAAATACAAATACTAAAAGGGGTATTTTAGCTTTGCTCTATATACATATTTCAAGGAGTAGCCTCTCATCAGCAGCATTTTAATCAAAACATTGGAAGGTCAAAAACCAAAAGTATTGAACGAAAAATCCTTAAAACCAAAACTGTTCGAACAGGAAAGCCAAATCCAGCACCGACAGTATCGACCATTGGCAGTACAAGATATTATATAGATACACATACATGTACATGTAGCATTATATGATAATTTCCCCCCTTTTATTTCATTTTTACTCCTTTTCTCTTTATAAAAGTTTAATTATGCATCGTGGCCCATATCTTTTCTTTTAAGGGAATTAGATATATCCAAGGATTTCCCAAAATCTATTTTTAGGGAGGAGGATTGCGTTACAAATAACGGTTTGCATTGCATGTTTAACATAAACAATGTCTTAAAATCAAAGCATATTTAAATTTGAAAAATACGTGAAAACACCTGCATGCATTACTAAAGTTGTTGCTTTCATCATACAGTGTACGTATTCCTAAAATACAAAGTTCCACAGATCAGAATCAAATTATTATCGATCGGGTTAAGTTAAAGGATGTTGGCAATTTAAAAATATGAAAAAATAACATTGAGTTCCATCAATTGAGCAATAGGACATTTAAAAGAGAGATTATATCTATCAAAATACACAATTTAGGGCTTAAAACTTACTGCGTTCTGGGTTAACATCCTTTTGGTTGAAAGAAAACCTGGACATTTTTCCAGGCGTCAGACATTTTATATTTTTATAACACAAAGATAAAATTGTTAAGTTTTACTGTTTAGCCGATTAGGTCAAGATGCAGTCAATAAGATAAATCTGGATGTAACTATGTCTTGGAGATAAAATGGTAGGTATGAGATAACAAGAGGATCACAATCATGAGCTTGAATAGCTCACCTGTCTTCAATGACTTCATGTAACAATACTAGTATTTAACATTGCCAACAGCCGTCATGATATAAGACCATTGGAAAGTTCTATAAAGCTGAGCATTTAAGCAATGTCTGGCACAATCTTCTATAGTACACAATCTTTCACATACAATCTATAATTTTGGCACTGAAGGGCCCGTAACTCCTTTCATGGTCACCTATAATTTTGGCTTATGGACAATTTTGTAGAGTTCTGTTAGCTGAACATTTGAGCAAATCAATATTTTCCCTATCTTTAATGGTTCACAATATACCAGGCCAAAACCTCTATTTGGGGGGTTTAAGGAGCCATAACCCCTATAAGGGGTCATCTGACAATTTCAACCTAATGGACAGTTTTGTAGAGCTTAATTAGCTGAACATTTTGGCAAGCAAAACCTTTTCCAAATTTCCTTCACATACTATAAAGCAATAACCATTATTTTTTGCGTTTAAGGGTCCATAACCCCTATAAGGGAGCATCTGACAACTCAACCTAATGGACGATGGTATAGATCTCAATTAGCTGAACATTTGAACAAGCAAAACCTTTTCCCTATCTTTTATCGTTCACAATCTGTTAGGCTAAAATCACTATTTTTTGCATTTAAGGGGCAATAACCCCTATAAGTAGTCATCTGACAATGTTAACCAAAGGGACAATTTTGTAGATCTGAATTAGCTGAACATAAAAGCAAGCAAAATCTATTCTCTATCTACTTTCGTTCAGAATATATAAGGCAAAAACCGCTACAGCAGCCATGTTATATCGGATCAATATAAAATGAGGAACGTTTGTAGCCAACATGTCATATATCATTCCTGCGGCAAAGTTTTAGACAAAGTGGTTCAGTGGTTTCAGAGGAAAAGATTTTTGAAATTGTTAACGGACGACGGCGGACGACGGAGGACGACGGATGTATAGTGATGGCATAAGCTCGCATGGCCTTTGGCCAGTTGAGCTATAAAAAAAATCGAACTACAGAGAAGGGTAAGTGAAAGTTTTTGTGTTTTTGTTAAGAAGTTGAACTTTGAACAATTAAACTGTAAAAAACGAACATAGGAAAAAATTAGTTGTTTCCCTTGTTTCCCACGCCATCTCTTGCTGTTCTTGTTTCTATTTACCTGTTTATTCTTTGTCCCTTCGGACATTTGTCATTCGAATACCTGATAAGTACCTTTTTGCTGAATTCCGCTGAAAAAAAATGCTGACAAAGGGTTATGTTGCTCCACGGTTGCCGTCTTTACGGTAGACACCGTGCACTCGAGGACAAATATGGGATTTCTATCTCTCAAATGAGTGCAGATGTTGGTTTGTCGTAGAAATTTGTTTTGTCTTCCTTTACCGGATTTGACACACTGAATTGGAAATTCCAACACGATAGGTGTACTATAGCAGACAGGAACCGCTTAATCTTCCTGATCACATCAGTTCACTCTTGTTACGACTTTAGTTCGCGTTGTTGATTTCCGTTCGGTTAATTTTGTTCTTTGTTGCCCATTCGGACTTTTGTCCCATTGGTGCCTCTTTTCTTCTTCAATCAATTGAATCAATTTACAATCACAACTAATGGAATAACTAATAAAATTATTCAAACAACTTTATCAAGGGGCCAGGTCACATATTGAAAATTTTCAAAGATTAGGCAAAAGAAATTGCATCGACTCTTCTATATATGAATGTTTATCTGTTAATGGATACCAGCAAAGAACTAGCTGACTGGTGCTCAGCTAACGTGCCACCAGCCTACATGAAAGGATTTTAAACCAAAGCAGAAAGTTATACACCCATATCCCTCACATCGATATCTTTCAGATTCTAGAACACAGCATAGCCAGCATCATCACGAATCATGGAGAATCAAAACAAAAAACCTCATTTACCTTCTCTATTAACCCCTGATAGAGACAGGATTGGTTGATGACGTATAATAAAATCTACAAGACGAGAAACAGTCGAATATACTCATTACAGACCTTGCAAAGGCATTCGATAAAGTTAACATTTGCTTTCTCATACATTAATTCAAGCATTTAGACATTGATAACAAACCGCAAAAATAGACACAAAGCTGACTATCAGAAAGTAAACAGTTTACAGTAATACTAGTAAATATAGTAACATCCGAGCAGTCTTAGCTGCACTATACGCTTATCGGCTGATGATACATGTACGATTGCATTTATACCTGCCAATATCAAATGCTCAAAATGCGGAAGCATAACAAGAGGACATTAATCAACTAGACCACAGGGAAAAAGACTGGTGCACGAAGCTCCACCCAGAAAAATACACAGCCCTAATTATCATTAAGCAAACAATCAATCAATCAATGAACCGTCAGACACATGCATTAAAAGACCCCTATAACTTTTGATATTAAGGATAAATAGGGCACGTGCATCAGCCAACATTGCAGTATCTTCGAAACGACGAAGGAGACAATTGAAAGGCAAAACCAAATTAAATTAACAGCCATATATGATTCAGCAAAATCTGTTGACGGATTCAAAGCAGATGTGTCTAGAAAATACATACTAATTCCCTCCTTCGTGGTGCGGCGGTGGACCATTTATTCATAAATCATTGATTTTGACATCTCTTCAACCTATAAATCTAACGGTGATGGACTAGCGCCTGAGTGTCCATTTTCCATATCCTATGGGCTTTATATAGCGTTTCCCAAATTTATTATGCTAATGTTGTTTTATTGTTCAATAGATAAAATAAAATATATATAATTTGGTTGAAAGCCATCAACAACCGTTGCATATATAGAGAAATGCGTGCAACATGTGGCTTGAAATGGACTGCATGTATAGTGAAATAATCATAGTTGCATAGGGGAAAATGTATTAATTATTTTATTTTTAAAAAGTGCTCATCCAACTTATATCACAAAAAATTCATAAAAATCAATAGAAAAAATTAAAAAGTGTTCTGTATAATAAAGGCAATGCCCCAGTCACACATTCACAGATTTAAAGCCGGATCAGCTATGGAAACGATCTGGCATCATTCGTTGCAGTCTGTATCACACCGTAATTCATCCTTGCTGTAACTGCTTCCAACTGTTCTCAAACGTTCTCAACATTTATATCCCGACAAATTTTGAACCTATTCAAAATTCAGCTACGGATTAAACCACCTAAGAGGACCGTAGAACAGCCTTACTAAACCGCATCAGATCGTTCTAAGAACGTATTAATCCGTTTTGACTGCATAAATCCTTAGAAAAAACTACCGAACTTGGAAAATCAATCTCAAATGTACAAGTAAAAGAGAGAAAGACGTAACTGAGAAATTGAAGATCGTAATGGTCCTGACTTGGTACATGCATTTCAAAATAAATGGTGGGTGAAACCGGATTTTACCGCGCCAATACTCCCCATTATGATACATGCAGTTCACCAGTATCATAAAAGGCGGACAAAGATGACAACACAAATTTTTTTTACTGTAATTATTCAATGTAAACTTGTATCATTTATTATATCCCCGATTTGATGAAGAAGGGGTTATACAGTTTTAAAGTCCTTTCGTCCGTCCACCCGTAACATATATTACAAAAGTTATATGCTTTTACTGGAAGTCAAGGACTTCCAAGTATAGTAATGATTTCTGAGAAATCCATCCGCGTTTTTTCCCCGAGACCGCATTATAACCTATTCTATTGTGCATTCGCTCTCCGGTAGAAGTGTTTTTATTTTTTTTTTGTCAACGAGCTTTCTTATCTATTTATTATAACTCCTTATTATTACTTGATTTGTTTATTTATTTCGTTTTAAATGATGATATAGTATTTGCTATATTTTTCATAACCTTTTAAAAACTACATTTTGTGTATCACGTGACTTGTGTCACCTGTGCAATTGGGAAATATATTTTAGCGGTAATATACAAATTATAGAAATTTTAATCATTATGCTTTACATAAAAGCTGAGATAATTAAACTAATTATTTTCTCAGATAAAAGTTACCGAAAAACACATGTAGTTATTTTGATTTCATATCGTTGTAAGAAAGCGTGGTTCACACATTCTGTCGAAAAAGTTAAAAACTACAACACAGATCGCTTGCCTTCGTTCAAATGTGACTTCCAAGTACACGGTACAAATGGTACCTTAATTATATTGCTTTGTAATGCTTGCGTCACACTGTCCCGATTTGGACATACGATGGACACACGAATGTGAAAATTTCAACTTCATGCGAAGTTAGTCTCGAAGTTGCTTTAAATCAAAATCAAAGCCGAAGGATATACGATTAGAACAGATGGCTAAACGATTAGAAAAGTAGCAAATACGAATGGCTGCGAACCGATTACGAAGTTGTTACGATGTTATCAAGATTAGTCTAGAATTAGATTCGAATGAAAAACGAAGTTATACGATGGCTGTACGACATTGTGTTTATCATACGATGGGTCTACGATGCATCCCGATGGGTATACGAAGTATGAAATGTAATAACACGATTTGCAATAAGATTATATAGTATATTGTGTATAAATTGTCCTTTGCTGCTTCCATAACAAGTTAAAACGAAGGCTCTCCAAATATACCCCCGCTGTCTCTGATGTCGACCAGTAAGAGTAGATGAGACATTTGATCTAAAGCTAATATGTAGAGGCTATTAAGATACAACAGAAAAAAAAGGTGTTTTGCTTTATCTTGTTTTGTTCGTGCCTTGTGTTGGTTTCCTTAAGCACACATAATCTGAAAAAAAGCGAGTATATGTTGTAACAATTACAACAAAGCATGCATTGTTATTGCAAATCGCGTTAAATAGGACAACCCGTTTTGCAATAAAGTGTGTTGTAATAACGCGTTTCGCAATAAAATTAAAGTTCAGTCTACAACTTGTCCGTGGCTCTTATTATTAGTATATATGAATAAAAGATCAAACTTGGGCTTTCTTAGTATACCCACGCTGCATGTCCATGATGTCGACAAGTGAAAGTGGATGCATGTAATACCTAACTGTAGAGACTGAAGATAGCAAAGTTGATGTTACTTGACTTTATTAAGCTCTTTCAAAGTCTAAGAAAGTTAATCCGATAGTGAGAATTGTTAAAAGCGCGTTATATTAATATTTAGATTACAAAAATGAGCCCAATCGGCTTTCGTAATTTTGGCATAAGTTTAACAATTTAAGCTGTTGCGAGCGATTCATGAACAAAGCGTGTTGACCTTACAATACATGGTTCCTGACCGGTCACATATCTAAAAGTCCAACTGAGGTCCCGTAAACATTTTCTGACCAAAACGGAACGTAAACTTGAATTATTACCCGTAATGATGGACTCGCATACAGTACATAAAAAAAAAACAGTTTAATAACTATAAGGGTTTAGAAAAAAGTGTGGGAAACTGAAATTTCAGTGAAAAGTGTCCTAGCTCCTGTAAAAGTTTGCGGACCTGAACGACACGTTAACTTGATCTTAAACTCATCATGCTATTCGCACATACCAAATATCTATATACATGTATAAGTTTTTTTTAAAAGTGCGGAAAACTTATTATGTTAATGATAGGGCCGGGCCGGAAAGACACACAAACGAGCAGACGGAGTGCAAACCTAAAGCCCCCTTCTGCTTTTGTCGGTAGGTGACTAATAAAATCTGAATTAAGTTTAAAATGTTAAAACCTTTATTTCTGATATTGATATTTAAGTATTTAAAGATGCCACCAAAGCCTGGACGAGGACGCGGAAGAGGGTAGCGCCTTGCAGGAGAGAACAGGACGAAAAGGAAAGCAACATAATGTTCTAGATCATGATCGACTGTCTTAATTCTCCTTTTTTTTGTCTAAAAAGCTCATTTATCCTGAATAGCCAAAATATCGAAAATATAAAAATGATGATCACCATTATAAAATTAAAGTTAATGTGTCTTATTCATAGTACACAGAAACGATGACAAAAAGATTAAATACATGTCCGTCCCTTAATCTTCATCTTTCGTACATTTAATTTAGTGAAAATTACGAAAATAAGTTCTAGTATAAAAGAGAATAAAGTAAAACTTAAAAGAGAATGAACCGTACGACAAATGCATACTGTTGCAAAATTTTGTATTTAGAAATTATCTTGCTTCTTAACAGTGCCGTGTTTCCATCTCCATGCCATTACCCTATTCCATTACTCTAAGTACGACGGCTATACGAAAATAAAGCGAGGCCCTAACGACGTCGTATTCCAATCGGGGACCATCGGGGAATTTCTCGATTCATTCGTGTGGCCATCGTAAGATAAATGTAGCCGACGGCAAGAAGAACGCAACACGAAATGATAAGATGCAATCACGAAGGCTTTACGATGCAAACGATGGAATTACGAATACAACACGAAGATGGGCTTTCGCACGAACCTTCGGCAGTTTTTTAACATTTTAAACAAGTAAATCTGTGAGCTAATGCTCACTAGTGATACCCCCGCTCCCCAAACTAAGCCATGCATACAAGGTTAAATACTCGGTAAACAGGAAGTAGTTGACCTAGGAACATAAAATCGCTAAACACCATATGGGACTATAGGATAAAGCTGTATACAAAATATCAGACCTCTATCTCTTGTAGTTGCTTGAGAAACTGTGACGGAATTTTTGTATTCATGTCTAGTATGTGTAAAAACCTAAGTATTCGGTAAACAGGAAGTAGACTACCTAGGAGCACAAAATCGGTATACACCATATTGTACTATAGGATAAAGCTTTATACAAAATATCAGAGCTCTATCTCATGTAGTTGCTTGGGAAACTGTGACGGAAATTGCATTTATGTCCATTATGTATGAAAACCTAAGTATTCGGTAAACAGGAAGTAGACTATCTATGAGCATAAAATGGGTATACACCATATGGTACTATAGGATAAAGCTGTATACAAAATATCAGATCTCTATCTCATGTAGTTGCTTAGAAAACTGTGACGGAAGTTTTGTTACGGACGGACGAACGAACGGACGGACAAGGGTTGAACAGTATACCCCCCTCTTCTTCGAAGCGGGGGTATACAAATTGGGAAGGTATCACGAAGTTGTTGCCGAACTTGGAATATTTTCTCCGATGGTGCTACGATGGTAAAAGATGGCAACACGAATAGCGCGATTTAGATACGATCACCCCCGATTTAGAAAATATCCATAATCGTATATCCATCGGGGACGAAATCGGGATGGTGTGACGCCAGTATAACAAAGAAGAAATGTTTTGATGAATCCACCAAAGATTGCAATGCTTCATTATCAAACTAGAATGCGCTTTCATGCTAGAAAAACTGTGAACAACAACAAGGTGAATATTTTATATAGAAGGTGTATATCGACGTTATCGACGTTATGAAAATGAGATTGTGTAAAAGTTTGATTGTTATCCGTTGAAGGGTTGAGGAGGTGTCGGCTTAATCTATGTTTTGGTATATAAAAAAAACATAAATCACCCCAATCAAAATGTTAAAATATGGCTTGCACATCCACATCATCACGATGACTGTGTGTAAGTTTCATGATAATCAATTGATAGGGTTTAGAATGGTTTAACATTGTCATGATTGTGTAGATTATAGTTTCACAGGATTAGCTATTTTAAAAAGTTAGTGTCATGCCTTGTCGATTTTGTCAGTTTTATATTCTAATATGAAAACCGTTTTCTATTGACAGCGTTGTTGTAATATATTTAATGCTTAATATGAAACAATAAACAAATAATTCGTTTGTTGAAGAGTAAAAAAAAAATGTTTGTTTTTTTACTCAAACAAATCATATTATTTAGTGCTACAAGAGTTAAGTGTGATGCTCTGGAAGAATTAGCAGCTTTGCTGCCAGATAAAACACACCACGTTGTCAACGATCGGTTGTATGTGTGTCAGATTCGGAAAAGGCGACATTATGAAATTTTTATAACAAACCATCATCTGAGGATACATAAGATGGAAAAGTCACCAAGTCTGAAAGGACATCATCAATGTAACGGAAAGTGGAGTTAAAAGAGAGGGCTAGTCTATGATCTTTTTTGTCTGGAAGTGTCTTAGAATGTTTATTTTTTGGGGATTACATAAGATGTAAATAGTCGCCAAATCGAGCGTTTCTCATTGAAAGAACACAACAAAAAGTATGAAGCTTTATATGAATAAATAAACAAATCGGCAAGCATATTGCACAATTCGTGCCCATTGAGATACAACTTAAAATATATGTAGATAATGGACATGGTAGGGTACAGCTGCTAAATGGAACGTGTGTAACGATGTCCGTGGTCGTGTGGAATCTTCGACGGACTGGAGACTGCTAATCAACAGGTGCCGAAAAGTAAATGTATGGGTTGGAAATAAAGGTAATAACAAAACTACCGAACTTGAATGATCAATCTCATAGTCCAGAGAAATTGACAAAAACAAATCAGTCATACCGGAGAACTGGTGGATCGCAATGGTCCTGACTTGGTACAGGCATGCAACCTACACCCTGTTGGATTTTCCAATGCTATTTGTAGTATAAAGATTTGATGTCATAATGTAGAACATAACATACGTTCTAGTTAGCAGCTGTACCCTACTATATCCATTATCCATTTCATATGTTTACCAAGCTGCATGCCATTCCATTATCTCTGAGATACCAATTGTCTTTAGGAAAGTTGAGCGTGTTCTTCGAGTAAATATGTTTATTTTACAAAAAAAAAATAAGTCTTGTTGTTATCGATTAAGAGATACATGTATTTGTACCTGCGTTTCTGTTCTTATCATCTGTGCAAAACGAGAATATATGACTATGGTTAAACATGTTAAATGACTGGTTAAGGTCAATATCTTGGTTACAACATGTGGGGGGGGCAAAGGGTATTTCACCACTTGATGAGTTTTTGGTAACGTGACACCTCTCACCAGAAAGTAGGTCACTGTGACCTATTTTCTTTTTGAATGAACAACTTTGGTTAAGTTTTTTTTTTCATAAGGTCCATATATGGGAATATCTCTTGAAGGTCTATGGTTTAGTTTAATAATATTTTATTGCAAATATAGCAAATGGATTGGACATTAAGTTATACCAACTTATTGATTGCCCTCTCCATGAATATACAATACAAATATATGACAACGACATGCAGTGTACTATGGTATTTCATCACTTAATGTGTTTTATGTGACACAAGATCACCCACTTGAAAGTGAGTTGCTGTGACCTTCATGTATATTTTGCGCATGAATAACTCTGGTTAGATTCTGAGATAATATCCATAATAAATGTAATACACATTGAGGTCAATGATATTGGGAGGACTATCAGTGGCTCATAGACATATTTTTTTAGTTTCAATTAACTCCCCATTAGTGAAATGTCTGTAGTAAAATTTTGTTTCCTTTATCAGAATCAAAACTCATACAAAATGTTAGTATCCTTTTTGACAACGAAACTATAAATTACATGTAAAACCACATTTTTGTACATGTTAATAGTCGACAAAATTCCCCCTAAGAAAAGAAAAACATTACGTCATTTACTTAGAATTTTGTTTATCTTTTCTAGGAATTGTAAAATGTCATCTGATACAAATTTGATAGGAAGAAAAAAGATAACAGTTATTACACCTCTTAAACATAAATATAGATTTTTGACATTTTTACTTGTGTGTTTTATCCTTTTATAATATGAATGGGTAAGTATTAATTTTATAAATAGATTATCTTTGCAGACATTTTCGAAACAATGGTAAAGTGTCTTGGTAAATTTGGGCCCATTTACTTACATGTACCCAAAAAGCAGATACATGTATAACAAGTCTTTCAACGCAGAAAGAAAAACTAATGAACTCTTTGTGACCTTTTAAATAATCGACCATGTTGAATATTAGCAACGTCAATTACATGTATCTTCAATATTTTAAGGTTCATATTTCATGGTTGATGGTTACTCTCTTGATGACTGGTTAGCTTTAGCTTCTTAAGGATGGGTTGCGATAAGGCCTTAATTTGGTCCATCTAGAGGCTGAAAATAAAAAGTATTGCCAAACCTGTTACATTATACCTTATTTTGTAGCCAAATGGTTGTACTGTTATGAAAGAAAATAGTCTTTAATACTTTTGCATACACACAAATTGGAAAATCTCGTTCAAATTGACACATTTTGAATTAAATTTAATCTTGGTGTAAGGAATATTTCACGGTAGAACTTCAATTCATTCAAGTTTTGTTCTTATATACTTGAAGACAGTGTTTGCCAAATCTATAAAAGGTTTCCGGTATATATACATTACTGTGAACAACAATTTGGAATTAAAAATAATGAATAATCTTAAAGAAAACGAAGAAAACCCAGATATTTTGAATATTTTGAAATTATTGGCCACGAGGTTAAAAATTAAAGTCTTTTTAATTTTTCAGTATGTCTTGCACGTTGAACCAGCTTGAAACTTTCACCAAAAAATGCGTTTTAGAAATACAAGTTTTTGAACAAAATATGGAACTGGTTCCGCGTGCCAGGATTTACTTCCGGGAAGGATATATACCACTCAATTAGACCACTTTTTCATAGGCACAATGTTAAAATCGTTTGAGTTGTTTCACTTCAAGAACCATTTACTTAAAAATAAAATGAGCTTTAATACTTCAGACGATTATTTTCAACAAATAAAACATAAGACATGTTGTGGTAGAATTTATCTAATTTAATTTTTGGGGGGCTGAAAAGGGGTATTATCGCAACCCATCCTTATAATTGACAATTTCACCTAGTACATTTTTTTACTTTGAACTATATAGACTTACCCCACGAGGACAGGTAGTATAATATTCATACACACTTTATAAAGTGTTTCTGATCAGTGTCATAACATTTACTAAATTTCACACACACACCCCCTCCCAAAGAAATGAAAAATTGCAAAAAAAATAAAAATAACAATATAATTAAAAAGTTGAATCCTTTTTATTACAGTCGCATCATCATCTTCTTTATCGTCATGTGTGTTAAAGAAATACAGTTTTGGTACGATGTGTATGGTACATGTATGAGTGGACAGCTAATACTTGGAAGGGACCGACAATTTAACTTGAAGGGGGCCATGTTTTTTTTTCCTAAAATGTCTTTAAAATGATTTTTAAAGACAAATATTTGGGTAGCAGAGGGCAAGAGAAAAAATATTCTGAAGAAGTAATTTTGCTATTTAGAATATTGCTAATAATGAAAAAAAATATGTCGCGACGTCTTTTCTGATCAAAGCAAAAGACCAAGGCCATCCTCTTCAAGTCAAATGGTCCGGCCCTAACGAAACTTAAATTTTGTCTTGTAGGTACATGCAATTTAAATTGTGTTTCTTTCTCCCTAAACGTAAGTTAAAATTTTTTTCCACCCTTACCCAACTCACCCCTTTTCCTGTATATGTGGTCATTAAAATGCACTATTCTTTTGTTTCCCATCTCACCTCTACAACGCACATCATCATTTCATGTTTTATTTCATCTTTTTCATGTTCACTGCTTTTATATAACATTAATAGTGTTGCAAGTGTAACACCAGTCCAACTCACTATTAAACTTACTCTATCAATAGTAACTCCATAGAAATATACCAGCTGTTTTCCAGATTGAGGATGTTACCTCCGATGGTAGTGGAGTAATTTTAGTTCAATTCAAACTTACTTCTAAAGGCTACAGTTGATTTAACTTTTTTTAAACGAACATAAATTTGAGGTACATATATGGAAGATGAATAGTTTGGTCGATTTTTTTTTCATCAGACAATTTGCATCCCAAATGGGTATGAGTTGTGCACCATGGCTTGCCAATTAGTTACTTACTTTCTATGAAATAGACTTTTTACAACCACCTCAAGAACAAAATGATCGTAGACTTGATTTATCTTTTTTTTATTATATTCGTTATATTGATTATGTCCTTTTACCACACAATCCTCGATTTAGTGACTAGTTACATCTCAGATGTACGAAAGCCTTTCGAGACCAATTTTTTTGTTAAATTTTGTTTAGTTCGTCGTAATAACAAGAAATGAAAGCCGTAATAACTAGAAACAAGTCATTTTAACGAGAAATGGAAGATGAAAGTCGTAATTGCGAGAAAAAAGTGGTTATACCGAGAAGTGAAAGTCGTAAAAACTGAAACAAGTCGTTTCAACGAGAAGTGAAAGTCGTATTGGTGTAATATGTTGTAAAGTTTGCTTTTGTGATGATAATATTTCTCCCAACTTCGTCTTTGGCTTTTTCAAAGTTACGACATCCGATTGTACCATTGATACACCTTTGCTCCTTTCACACAAACCTTTTGCTGTTGTTTCTGACTAAATTTATTTCTCTATTTGCCCCTCCAAATCCATGCCTTTCCGTTTATTTTCTCATTCCTTTCAACTATTAAAATAAACAAACGTGTAAATGATACATGTATTCTTTGATGTATTTTCTTATTTTTTCTTCTTTTACGTTAATATGATTGCCCCCCACCGTTTGTATGAGCTAATTTTCCATAGATCGGGCCCAATATATTGTTGAGATCAAAACGAAAACTCGAAATTACAAAATTGTCCATGGCAATAAATGTTGCTACTTCTGACCAAAAATTAGTTTATTTAAGGCTCATGATCATCAAATACGCTTGAGCTAAAAGAGTTTATCTGCCGAACAACAAATGAGTATGAGATACTTAGAAAATAAACAAAAGAAAAACAAGAGAGAAAATATGGTTCAAGACATCGTGCTTTCATGGCAAATGACTGTCTTTAGCTCAGATATTTGTCATGTCGTTTAGTTTTATCATTCTTTTACAGATTTTGACACGCTGAATTGACATTTAGCAACACAATTGGTATGGTACAAGTAATAGTTATTGCATAAGGATGCGGTGTGCTAGTAAAAGATCGCCCCGACGGTCGGAGGCCGGTTGGGTGATCTCACTGACACAAAAAGTCCGAACGTACTAACTATTTAAATTATTGAATACAGGAAATAACTGCTTTACTTAAATCTGTTCCTTTTTCACGGTAAGAAAACTAAGTTGTTCAACTACGCTTGTAATAGTTTCAGTTAAAAAATATTTGTTATATATGTTTCTATATTTTGTTTTAGTTTTCACGTACATATATGCAAATCAAAGATATTTTGACCACACCACGGTTTATACCGAACTTGGCAGCAATGTGACACTAAACTGTCCTTATACAACCGGTACTGTAGTGTGGCGTGGTATAGACGGGTTCCAGTACTCACAAGGAGATCAAATTTTAAAAAGTGTACCAGCAGACCTTCAGAGGCGTTTTTCAATGAAAATGAATAATGGATACAATTTACATGTCACAGGAATTACGGTTGCTGACGAAGGGAACTACACCTGCAGTGATCATAATAAATCTAATGTGCATGTTTTTGTTTATATTAAAGGTATGCGGTAAATATTTAAGACATTAAAGGAATTTAAAGTAACTGATCTCCTTGAACTTAATTTGCTCCTAATATGAATAAAACTACTTACAGTTGTGGTTAAAGTTCGATTAGAATGGCTGAAACTGCCTGTATGTATCTCAGGTATGTTCCTCCTCTATTAGGAGCACCGCCATATAGCGTAATATATAGGCGTAGAGTGGAACATTTAAGACTTGCACCAATTCAACTAATGTGAGCATTGCCTTCCGCAGTTCTCTAACCTGGCCGGAGTTGGATCTAAAACTTACCTAAGAGGTACAGACAAAATGCAAATAAAAAGGTGAAACTAAAACACACACAATACTCACTCATCCTCAAAAAGTGCAACAGTGAACAAAATACAAAAAGTACTCTAGGCAAAAAGTCCCCCCTTAAAGCCAAGGCAGAACGAGAACCGGTCAGGACAATACTCTATCCAAACCGATGACGTTGAATGCTCAGTTGTGTTATAATCTATATCCTAGCCTATATACAACTTTAAGGTTGTTTGTATATAAAAAAAACATAACATAAAGCGTCCCTTTTTAGATACTCAATGTCCACAATCATATTTGATTCCGATTCAACTCTCCATGTTAATTTCCATTACATTAAAGATATATTTGATTATTCTGATTGTATCTTTCAAATCTTTCAAATCTCTATAAATGGTTTTTCAGAGATAAAACTATATATGATTATGTAAAAACTATTTGTTTGATAACATTAATGTTGCATGCAGGATACCGGAAGTAGTAATGTGAAGCGTGGGATGTAGATGATTACGTTCTAATTTATACATGTGTGTTTTCTTCATATATTTTCTGTTGTTTAGTACCACCAGAATCAGTTTCAATTGATGAAAGTGAAAATGGCATAATCGTAACTAACGAAAACAAGAATTTAACATTAAAATGCAGTGTACATGGTGGCCAACCTACACCAAAACTTTCATTGATGTGGAAGAATAGTACGCTTAAAGCTGGAGTAGAAAGAACTATTATTTTCACAATTACTGCAAACAGAACAATGGATTTCACTAATATAACTTGTTATGCTGACCATGACCTTTTGAAAAGTCCAATTGCAGATACAAAGATGATAGTTCTAAACCGTAAGATTATATGTACTGTTAAATTTTAGTAGAAACTGGCTTAAACTTTTTATACTAATAATCTTTTTGCAGCATTCTTAAAGCTTCAAAATTATTTTTCAACTTCATTATCTTTTTTTAGATATGTCCACTTCTTCAATTCGTACGAAAGCCTATTGAGACCGATTGCAGGGTCATCAAAATGTACCACTAAACCTCTTTCAGTTCAGTTGACTACAGTGCTAACGGCAATGGAATCCGGCCTCCGGAAATGTTGCGATTGCTGTTGTTCTAGAGATGGTGTCGATCGGGTGTGGGTCCTGGGGGTTCGAAGGCACTATTGGAAATTCTTGGCTCGAGGTCGGTTTCGTCTTGTTGCAGCATCAAAACTTTCGATTTTTCCACTCTTTGCACTTCTGTTCTACATGGACGGCTCGAATCGCGATCGGCACTGCTGGTTTGGCGCGGCTTTTTCAAAGGAAGTGGAAAACGCAGGTGCAGATATTTGGTGGTCGATTGCAGTAAGACTTACTTTGTCGTCAATGGGTCTGGGAGAGAGAGCAAATGTAAGAAGGTCCAGGTGGTCGACATGCTCGGTTTTCTTATCGGCAGCATCGCAGCGATGTTAATGACGTTAGTTCCGCCAAAAGTTAAAAAAAGTATCCAAGAGTTGTCTCCCTTATTGCGACGAATACTCGGAAAAATAAAATGCCTGTACCATATAGATTCGATAAAATATTTGTAATTTTAATATCTTTTGTAGTCTGACATAATTATTTACAGTTATCCGAACCATTATAGTTTATAGGTATAAAAACCCGAATAGAAGAATTTTCTATTGAAAATTAAGTCCCGCCCCTTTTACCTTATTTGGCAATTCAGGCGAAATTTGATACCTCATTTCTGAAATCGGTTTTAGCACCCCGCAGATCGACATCGATTGTTTTAGAATTTCACCACACAATAGATCATAACATATGGAATTTGAGAATTGCTGCTCATTTTTTGTATTTTTGAAAATTATAACAAAAAATTGATATCAAGATGAAAAACGAAGGTTTTTCTCATTCTGATTTACCCTTTTTGTCCAAAAATTAAAATAATTTCTTGTATTCTCAACAATGAGTCTCTAAATCCAAATAAATCAATAAAAAACAAACCCAAATAAATGATTTTTAATCAATTCGATGGTGCTTATCGGGGCGCTAAACTTCAATTCCCAAATCCGAGAAAAGCCATGTTGCAGACTAAATGGTTGCCATGGATACTTATTTATGGTATCATATCAGCAGTATTTTAACGCATTTACGTATTTTTAAATACAAATCAAATTCCTGTTTATTTCGATACAAAATAACTTTAATATGGAGAAGGCATTGCCTAAATGCGAGCATAGCTAAAAGGGACTACGTTTTTTTGTTCTAAATGTCGACATTCAGGGAAATCGCTATCATTTAATTTCCAATATTTCCATTTGCTTATTTTGGGGCGAGATGGTATGGGGCGATTTAGCTTCGAGACACGTTAGTTTCGTACGTGCATATAACCAAGACGAAACGAGCAGCTTATGTGTATTTATTATTTTAAGAATATTTTTTTCTTGTAAAAAACGCAATTTATTATTTTTTTTAAGCATTATTTCTTTTCTTATAAATTATTGTAACATTCACTCCGGACCTGTAAAAATAATAACCCTTTCCGGACCATAAAATATCTAAATCAGCATTAGCAAATTTCTCGCGGAAACAAATACCGTAGAGCTCTCCGCTCGAGCGGGCACTTCGTGCCCGCTTGCGAGCTATGCTCGCTATAATTGATTTTTATTTTTTTTATGTTGGAAAGGGTCGGGAAACGGACGATTTTCCGGAAAAGTGCATTAACCAACCTGCGATGTTTGTTTGGTTTGGTGGACGTGTTTTTTTGGCGGACAATGGGGGCTCCGATGGGCGCTTATTGTGCACCCTTGCTTGCTGATTTGTTTCTACATTCATATGAAGCAGACTTTTTACAATCTCTTCTAGACGATAAATATCGTAGGCTTTCTCCTAAAACCTCATGTTCCGTTGTGTTGGTGGTGTCCTTTCACTTGACAATTGTCGAATTGGTGACTTTCTGCGTCTCGTGTGTCCAAGGGAGCTTGAGATAAAGAATACAACGGATTCTAGGAAGTCTGCTTCATATTTAGATTTAACTTGAAGATTTTTTGGTACATTTCTTTCGTTCGGAACGGATTTTGAATAAGGACAATATATCCCTATTATTCCTCACAACTGACATACTAGTATTAGTGAACACTTTTAGTTCAATTATAATTAGATAATCCATGAGATTTGAGGCCATGTGAAAAGGTGTAAGTTATTAGTCTAAAATCGCCGGCTGTGCTAAAAAACTGGAAAAAAATATATCTTAAAGAATACAGAAATAACCATGAAAATAAAAAGAAAAATGATAATAATTTATTATATCTAGGTCGTGCTACAGTTTATTTGTGAATTCTTTATGCAGTCTTTGCTGTACATATACTGAAAATTCGATTTGAAATTAAGCCATTTTAAGGTTAACATATTCATGAAACTTACAATGTTTAAAAAAAATCCGAAATTTGTGATGCCTTTAAAGGTACATGTAACCGTTGTACTTCTTGGCAAATTCTCATAATATGACTTGGGAAAATTAGATAAACCGGTGCCTGTAGAACCAAGAGAAAAGCTAGTCGTCAATTCAGATGATTAAAAGGAAAATTAAAAGATAACTTCATCATGTCCATGTTTATTATCAAAAATACATAATTCTATATAATTTCACCGAGTTAATGGTAAATAATTTATTTTATTGGCTGTATGACATTTTACTTGCAGTTGGACCTATCCGTTTCCAAATAGATCCTCTTCCCGTATTAGTTGAAGGAAATGTGTGCAATATAACCATGAAATCATTTGGGAGTAGACCTCCTGCAACTGTTACGTGTCACATTGATAAGGAGAGATTAAATACAACACATGATGAGGAGTATCTTCCATCGGATGGCACATATAGAGTAAAGTCTATTTTATCACTAGATCCACATAGAATATACAACAGAAAATACCTGTCATGCACTACGAAAAATAAAGTCAATACTATAGAAAAGACATTGCAGCTTGATGTTTATTGTAAGTTTCTATATTCTAAAGTAATTGCTAATTTTAGATTAAAGAATTGATCAAATTGTTCAATATGTTTTCTTTCTGTCACTTTTCGATAAAAGAATTTCAAATTGATTAAGATTAATTGACCCATATTTGTCCAGCAAGGTTTAAATACATGTATATCTAATCTTTTATTCGGTGAACATTTCTTTTTTATGTTTGTTTCAGAGAAAATATAACTAAAGATAGTGTTTAATCATTCATACTTTAATCTTATAAAGGGAATTCGTGGTCAGAACATATTAAATTAAATATAACAAAGTCCATTTATAAATGGTAACGTTACAAATTCGAAATGATTATTTAAAGAAGAGGAGAACCGAAATGAAATATGCAGATTTTAATACATCTCCATAACAAGTTAAATGTAATAATGAATTTTCAAAACAAAAATGTAATTTTTGATATTCACAAACTCAATATTTTTATGTTTAAACATCGGTCGAAGGTTTTCCGTGCGGGGTCCAGGTGGGTTATCGGCCTGCAGCAGAGCCTATCCTATCGTTAGAGGCGACTAAGGGTCTTGGGATTCTGGTGTCGGGTCAGTGCTCAGCCCACAGAGCGACCAAGTGTGTACCCTAGGTGGCTGAATAGGGTAGCCTTCGTCCGCGGGGTTGTCAGGTCTATAATACGGAAACCCTGACCGTTGACCTTAGTGGGCCAAAGTGTGTGGAGAGTGCCACGCTTCATGCACGTAAAAGACCTCTTTGTGGATCACCAAGTGCTGCACCACATGTGCATAGGCTAAATTTTCTGTCCCTACCCACCTCTCACCTTTTCCTGTGGTTCTTCAAAATTCACTGTTCCTTTGTTTCCCACTCACCCCATTCATTATTTCATGTTCATTTTTCATCCTTTTCCTGGTTATCGCCTTTAAATAACCTTAATAGCATTGCAAGGGCCTAAAACACCAACTCACTCACTCGCTCAGTCGTTGGAAAGTTGTGTCATTGACTATGTCATGTAAAGAGGTGTAGAGAAGATTTATAAATAAGTCAATGAAAAGTTGATCTTATTCTTGTAATAAATGGTTACAATGCATATGTATGTTATCGTTATCGGTCCAATATTAATATGGATTAGACGACTGGAACCGCACTATTGTATGGGTGCCACGACAATATTTGAAGTATAAGTTATTTGTCTAGCCCTAGATGCAATGGTGTAAATGTGATAAATCTCTTTGAAATAACAGAAAGACGGAAACGCAGTCAGTTGTCGTAATAACACAATGCACCAAAGCTTTGCGATGTAACAATTAATGGATTTCTATCGTTTGTCCAAAAATCACTCGGGATTCATCACATTTGCACTAAATTGTATTCTTTAATACCCCTTTCAAAACATAATACCTTGTATAAAAATGTCTTGAAAATCCAGTCACTGACCCAAATTTCAACCTTTACCGATTGACTGCTATTGTTCTTGATATCAGTTACAACCGATTATTCACACCTGTCGGAGTTTCACACGAAAATACTTAAGACAACCGTTCTTTCTCTCACTTTCCTTTTTAATAAAGCTTGAGATGCCATAGATTTAGGAAATATTCTACATTATAAATCTGATACGGCACATATTCCTTCTTTTCAAAGAAAAAAGTATTCCAATCATTTCTTATTGCCATTCTTCCACTATTGCACCCAGGGTCTTCAACTACAAAGAAGTTCTGCGGAATTTAAAAATCAATGACCTGAAAGCAAAACCACCAGACTGTTATTGTGAAAAGTCCCCATTCAATTCTAGTCCTTCAGGCCACGTTATTACTGGTGACCTCGTGGAAATGACATACTTCGCGATGTTTTGGTTTAGGGGCTAAAATATCATGAGCCTATAGCTAGGCGTATCAACTTGAACCATAATTTAAAACAATCATGGAATCAGTTGCAGACTATGCAAGGAAATGACACAATAAACAACAGGAGAAAGAATGTGACGTTTCGTCAGAGTGAGTTAAAGCTGTGAATTGGATTCCTTAATTACATAAAAATCCATACAAACAGAGCTTCGTTGCAGGTTCATCAAAATGTACCACTAAACCTCTTTCAAGTATGTTGACTTCAATACTAACGGCAATAAAATCTGGCCTCCAGAAATATTACGATTGTTATTATTCTAGAAATGGTGTCGATCAAATGTGGATCCCGAAGACTTCGAAAGAGCTACTCGCGATTGGGATTCTTAGCTCGAAATCAGTTTCATCTTACAACAGTATCAAAACTTAAGATTTCTTGACTCTTTACACTTCTATTCCGCATTAACAACTCAAATCACAATTAGCTCAGCCGAATAAACGCAGCTTTTCCAAAAATAGTGGAAAACACAGGTACACATATCTAGTAGTTAAGTACAATAAGACTTACTTTGTCATCAATGAGTTTCAGAAAAAGAACAAATAACAAATAAACAGAAAACCAAATAGTCGCCATGCTCAATTTTCTTATCGACAACATATCTGTTCAGATTGGTGGACATGTTTTCCGCAAACAATAGGAATTCCAATGGGCACTGATTGTGCAACTTTGCTTGCTGATTTGTTTTAACATTCATATGAAACAGACTTCTTGCAATCTCTTCCAGACAAAAAAGATCGAAGACTGGCTCTCTCTTCTAACATCACGTTCCCTTATAGTGATGATGTCCATTCAATGAATAATTCTCGATTTGGTGACCTTCTCCATCTCATATATTCTCAGAGATTTGAGATAAAGGACACAATGGATTCTAGGAAGTCTGCTTCATATTAAGATCTTCATCTCGAAATTGACTCTCAAGGACAACTTTCAACAAAGCTCTATGACAAACGTGATGACTTCAGCTTTCCAATCGTCAACTTTCCCTTTTTGTGTTGCAACATTCCGTCCGCTCCCGCTTACTCCAGAGCTTGCGGGAATTACATCGATTTGACACAGATATTGCTGACACAGGGTCATGCTGCTCCACGGTTGCTGTCTTCACTCAAGATATTTTACGGCGGACACCATGCACTCATAGACAAAAATTGGATTTCTATCTATCAAATAAGTGCAGATGTTGGTTTGTCGTAGAAGTTCGATTTGTGTTCCTTTACCGGATTTGACACACTGAATTGGAAATTAGCAACACGACGGGTTTGCTATAGCAGGCAAGAAACGCTTACTCTTCCGGAGCACCTTAGTTCACTCTTGTTACGACTTGAGTTCCCGTTGTTGATTTCCGTTCGGTTGATTTTGTGTTTTGTGTTTCTTCGTGTTGACATGTCTTCTTCGTGTTTACCGGTTTCGACGTTGATCTTTCGGACTTTTGACATCGAATGCCAGATTGGTGCCTCTTTGTTTCTCACTCTTTTCAAACAACAAACACAAACAAACAAGGAGAAGAGGAACGATAATAATCGACTAAAGAACCCAAGTTGTTTTTTTGATAGCTGCATGATATAGAACATTTTTAAACGTCATAAAAATTGAAGATGTTTTCAACAGAACAGAAGCGTGTCAGACGGAATAGTCAATGCGTTGAGTCTTCCTTTGACATATACCGTAACATTTTATTTGAATGTTCAGATAATCTTAGGAACATTTCTGTAAAATTTTGAGTACTCTTTGCCTTTTTATACCCCCGCTTCGAAGAAGAGGGTGGTTTACTGTTTTATCCTTGTCCGTCCGTCCGTCCGTAACATAACTTCCGTCGCAGATTTCTAAGCAACTACGTATACATGAGATAGAGTTCTGATATTCTGTATACAGCTTTATTCTATAGTACCATATGGTGTATACCGATTGTATGCTCCTAGGTTGTCTGCTTCTTGTTTACCAAATACTTAGGTTTTTACACATAATCGACATAAATGCAAAATTACCGTCACATTTTCCCAAGCCACTACATGAGATACTGGTCCGATATTTTGTATGCAGCTTTATCCTATAGTACGATACGGTGTATAGCGATTTTATGCTTGTAGGTAGTCTACTTCCTGTTAATCGAATACTTAGGTTTTTACACACATTGGACATAAATGTAAAATTTCAGTCACAGTTTACAAAGCAACTACATGAGATAGGGGTCTGATATTTTGTATACAGCTTTATTTTATAGTCCCATATGGTTTATAGCGATTTTATGTTCCAACGTCAACTACTTTATGTTTGCGGAGTATTTAAACTTGTATGCGTGGCTTAGTTTGGGGAGCGGGGGTATCACTAGTGAACATTAGCTCACATATTTACTTTTTAAAACAATAATTCGTGAATAGGTAGCCGATTCTTCCCTGTGTTAAGCTTATGCAGAAAATTGTAAGAACCATATTAATGAGATTCAGGTGTCATTAAAAAAAATCGATACACACCTGGAGTTAAGATGATATAATTGTAAAGCAAAAAGTAGCATTTATAATATACCCATTTTTATTTTTCAATTTATAAGAGGTGATAAATTACATATCGCGTCATTAACGCAGAAACGATCCACTTTAAAAGTCTATGAAGGCAAAAACATAGAAAAAAAGAACAGATAAATTGTAGCAAACGACTTTAATTTATTATATTATTCATAGCCAGGAGAAATATTTTGGTAACATTTAAAAACCATTTACGGATGGGAGGCCTACTCTGGACCCCCTACCGGGGGTTTCCCCTACACCCAGCAGAGACCATTTGCAGTTGGTAAACCCCTTGTCATTTTTACGACATTCCTTCAAAATTCCAAGTACTTTATATTAAAACTGAAATGTTTTTTTACTGTTTGAACGTTTGACAAAAATGTATTTATTCATTAAAACACGGTCTTTATTACTAGAAGAAAATCCATATGATTTAGGCATAGCTTAGCTACGAGCAGGTTTGTATGTGACAAAGATTCCTAGCTTAGGGTAGGCACACATAAATTATTTCTGGGTTTAATTATATTAACCATTCCTAACTCCCCTCTACATTTCTTTATTTTTCTCTATTTAGACAATACAGTCAATGATTCAACCTTCGAAAGATATTACAATGTAGAATTGTTGAGCTAGAAATGTTGATGTAGAAATGGAAATGTTCGGGTTGGTTTGTGTATAATTAAATAGATATTTTTGTTTCAATTATAACATTATAACAAACGTATTTTATGTGTAACTTTTTATTGAAATGTCCATGACTGTATTTAAATCTATTTTGTATTGGTTTTCATCTTCTTTAGATAATCATTTCGAATATTTTACGTTACCATTTAAATATTAGCATATCTAAATGGAAATATTATGTTTAATTTCTTTTTTGAAAGTTATTCTGAAATATGTTGTTTGTAAAAATTACATTTCATTATCTACATGTACAAATACAAGTTTTGACCACGAATCCCCTCCATATAATCTCTCTTAACTGTTGTTGAAGATTATGTAATACATCGGTTATCACCCAACATCACGAACTCTAAGCTTAATTAATTGACCTCTTTTTTGAATTTTAATGAAAATTTACACATTTTTAGAATAATGTCGATGTGCACATTCTATTTGAAATAATGATCAAAATGATTTTTGGGCGTTTCCCCTTAAAAACATGGAATTAGCTTTTTTGACTACAAGGTGGTACCCATCTCTTACCCACAATTCCCCCTTAACCCCTTGATGGATTTCTATGAAACTTTTATACAATCTTTGTGGCATACTGAAGATGTGCACTTTCTATTTTATGTTGTTGTTTTGGTTTGGTTTTTGGGTGGGGGTATTTATTTGTAAGCTGATGTTGACAACTTTAATTATTACTACAAGAATTCACCTTCGTTTTGAATATTATACCCCCAATCATAAAAGAGGGGGTTTATTGCAATCACCTTGCCAGTTCGTCCGTCTGTCCGTCCGGTACAATATCTCAGCTTCTACTGAAGGGATTGATTTAGCTTTAGCATGATAGGATGTACATTTTCTCTGTTTTCTAGGTCAGTCGATAATCTACTTCCTGTTGTCTGAGCCGACTTAGACTATTTTAAGGGTCAAAAATTTAAATTTGTTCGCGCAGTTTTTTTCGGGTTCCGCTGAAGGGATTGATTTTTAATTTAGTACACAGCTTAAGCAAAATTAGTTGTACCGTGCCTCCCCTTTTCATGTCAGTCGGTCATCTTCGTCCTGTCATCTGAGCCGACTTACACTATTTTAAGGGTAAAAAAATGGAAAAAAAAATCGTAACAGTCTTGGCTTCTAATGAAGGGATTTATTTTTAATTTTATTTACAGCTTTAGCATGATGAGCTGTACTGTACCTCCCCTTTCCAGGTCAGTCAGTCATCTACCTCCTTTTTTTCTGAATGGTGGAGTGGGGGTATGCTTTGCAACCCCTTGTTATATTTTGAAGTTGTTGTTTTGTTTTGTTATGTTTGTTTAAACTATTCTTTTTTGCATTTTAGACCCACCTTCTGTTACAGTAAAGGTAGAACACACTTCCTCGACCAACCTTACCCAATTAACGTGCGAATTGGATGGAAATCCAAAAATCTACAATTATCAGACATGGGAACATTATTCAGAACTCAATGAACTAATCAGACATATAAATCAAACATCAAATAATCAACTAGTATTTCAATCCCCAAACAATAGAATTAATTACATAAACAGTGGAATTTACAGCTGTCAGGGTAGCAATGGTATAAAAGATAGAAATGGAACGTTATTACAAAGTGGATCAACAAGAATAGATTATAAGGGTAATTTTAAAGTTTTAGAACTATGGTTTAAGCCACTAAAGATGGTATTATGGTGACCAACCACATCTTAATATGCAAAAAAAAAAATTCTAGCATATCAATAAATACATAACATAAATGATATGATTAAGGCCCTGCCTTTTTAGCGAGCATCGAAAATCTATATACCTTTTAAAAATATATCCATCGACCGGCTAAGTGTAACGTAAAGAGGAAACTTTATAAAAAGGAATAAGGTAGTAGCAAAGTCTGACCCCACCGGCACCACATTTTATTTGTGGAAATAATAAATCCTGTAACATTCTGGGACGACATTTAGCGGGGATGAAATTATCCCTTTATGGATTACGTGACGTCATTTCCTTGTCAGAGTATTTCGCGCTTCTTTAGCAGACCAAAACAACATTCAGATTCTGTCAGGTTTTGTGATATTTTCTGAGTATCAGTGTTTTATTTGAAGCATTGGGAACAGAAGGTACATTAAGAAACCTGGCGGAAAAAAACGGTGAAGTAAAAATATCATGCATGATTGAGGAGAGTGAGTGAAACCCCACATGATGGGACTCTTCTTTCATTTTCAGGTAAGAACCTTTTATTTATTATTATGAGTAGGTTTTATTCAGTAAATTTACGTATTTCTTTATCTTACTTAGAATTTAACAAAGCTTGGTCAGTAACATGTATTTGGAATGACTAGTCAATGGGACGATGCGATGTTGCCAAAAGCTAGCTCGGTAATTTCCGGAAAATTGTTCATTTTTCAGCGGAAAAGACCGAATGGTCTTTGAATGAAAATCTGTGTGTAAAAATAAACAAGTGGATGAATGAGGGTTTATCACTGTTTTTGAATTTCTATTTTTTATGTTTGCATAACAGATTTTGTTGTATTTTTTATAAGCCCAGAGGGTTGATTGTTTTACTTGCTCCGTGCCTATTATTTTTTTTTTCACTCCGTAAAAGTAAACCTGTTCCGGTTTTATCGTCAGTATATTTCTGGCACATCTCAAAACATGCACAATGCCGTAGGGCTCGCATCTGCGATGCTTGCTATTAAATGAGTTAATCAAAGAAATGTTAAACATATGATATTATTTTTTAAACCGAGATATGACAATTTAATTAATAAATCATTGTTTTGGAAATATCAAGGGAGATAATCGATGTAAAATATGACCATTAAAATACAATGGATGCTACAGGCAGAAGATTCAAAACGAAGTTGGTGACCCCCTATTTTCTCACTCTTATATCAAAGTTTGCTTAGTAATATTAATTCTGATTTAGTAAAATCAAATTTGTAATGTAAGATTTTTTTCTTGAGCAGTTATTTTATGACATTTATATGTCCTTTCCTTAAATAGCCATTGTAGTTTAGTCAAACTTTGAACTCTTATATTGAGAAAACAAGCCTGGTGACCAATCTTTATTTTAGTTTTATATGAAAGATATTAACATTATTTGATATTCAAGACAATACAATTAGATTTTTAATGAGCAGATATTTTCAGAGTCAGGTGTCCTCATTAACCTTAATTTTCTACTCGAATAGACAATCTACAAACTGTTTTTGGCATTATGAATGCTTGCTCATACTCTTGGGTTTTTTTTTCGTTTTTTTTTGTTGTTTTTTTTTTTATATAACCTTGTTTTTAATGTACAAAGTGTATTACAATCACTATGATCATAACAAGTTTTATTTTTAGCTCACCTGGACCGAAGGTCCATGTGAGCTATTACCATCACTTGGCGTCCGTCGTCGTCGTCTGTCGTCGTCTGTCGTCGTCGTCGTCTGTTAACAATTTTTCAAAAATCTTCTCCTCTGAAACTACCAAACAGAATTTAATGAAACTTGGTATGAATGATCCTTAGGGTGTCCTGCACCAAACTTGTGTTTTGATTTTTGATCCGATAAAAAACATGGCCGCCGTTACTAAAAATAGACTAGGGGGGTCAGACTACTGTTTTTGGCTTATAAATCAAAAAGTATAAGAGATAGAGGAAATCTGAGGCACGCTACTGATTCAGCATCAAAAGCTCTACAAAAGTCTCCATTTGGTCAAAGTTGTCAGATGACCCCTTATAGGGGTTACGGCCCTTTAAAGGTGAAAAATAGCATTTTTTCATGTTTTTGGCCTACAGAATGAAAACTATTGCAGATAGAGATTAGCTGTTGCTTGCTTAAATGTTCAGCTCATTTAACTCTACAAAAGTCTCCATAGGGTCGAAGTTGTCAGATGACCCCTTATAGGGATTACGGCCCCTTAAAGGTGAAAAATAGCCATTTTTCATGTTTTTGGCCTACAGAATGAAAACTATTGCAGATAGAGATTAGCTGTTGCTTGCTTAAATGTTCAGCTCATTTAGCTCTACGAAATTCTCCATAGGGTCGAAGTTGTCAGATGACTCCTTATAGGGGTTACGACCCCTGAAAAAAAACGATTTTTCATGTTTTTGGCCTACAGAATGAAAACTATTGCAGATAGAGATAAGTTGTTGCTTGCTTGAATGTTCAGCTCATTTAGCTCTACAAAATTCTCCATAGGGTCGAAGTTGTCAGATGACCCCTTATAGGGGTTACGGCCCCTGAAAAATAGCGATTTTTCATGTTTTTGTCTTACAGAATGAAAACTATTGCAGATAGAGATTAGCTGTTGCTTGCTTAAATGTCCAGCCCATTTAGCTCTACAAAATTCTTCATAGGGTCGAAGTTGTCAGATGACCCCTTATAGGGGTTACAGCCCCTGAAAAATAGCCATTTTTCATGTTTTTGGCCTACAGAATGAAAACTATTGCAGATAGAGATTAGCTGTTGCTTGCTTAAATGTTCAGCTCATTTAGCTCTACAAAATTCTCCACAGGGTCGAAGTTGTCAGATGACCCCTTATAGGGGTTACGGCCCCTGAAAAAAGTGATTTTTCATGTTTTTGGCCTACAGAATGAAAACTATTGCAGATAGAGATTAGCTGTTGCTTGCTTAAATGTTCAGCCCATTTAGCTCTACAAAATTCTTCATAGGGTCGAAGTTGTCAGATGACCCCTTATAGGGGTTACGGCCCCTGAAAAATAGCCATTTTTCATGTTTTTGGCGTACAGAATGAAAACTATTGCAGATAGAGATTAGCTGTTGCTTGCTTAAATGTTCAGCTCATTTAGCTCTACAAAATTCTCCACAGGGTCGAAGTTGTCAGATGACCCCTTATAGGGGTTACGGCCCCTGAAAAAAGTGATTTTTCATGTTTTTGGCCTACAGAATGAAAACTATTGCAGATAGAGATTAGCTGTTGCTTGCTTAAATGTTCAGCTCATTTAGCTCTACAAAAGTATAGGGTCAACATCAAGACCAGGTGAGCGATTCAGGCTCCTGGGAGCCTCTTGTTATTTTTAGGACCACCGCTTTTGGCAGCATTTAATAAGATTGACCAATATGGGGATATTGGCAGCGATACTACTTTAAGTATATCTTTTATAAGCCACACAAAACTGATATCCGAATACTGGTTTATAAAAGAAGATCACAACAAATCAAGAGCAATGGATAAAACAAAATACCAAACATTCTTTGTTACGCCTGATCTTGTTCAATATTTTGCGTATAACACAGTTTTAGATACCAATGGATACATCAGTACTCTTCTTATCAGAAATTTGACACTTGATGATTGTAAAAGCTATTTTTTTCAAACTGAAAACGGCTATGGAGGTCTATCTCAAGCTGTTAATCTAAAGAAGAAATCAAAAGGTATTCATAGTTCACCACTTTGGTTTAAATGGTTCAAAACATTAGTTTTACTGACTGTTTAAGTCTAAAATCACCTCAGTTTCCTTACCTGATTGTGTCTAACAACCGTGTTGCATTATTGCAAATTTATATGTACTATCGGACCATAAAATAGCAATATAAGATGTATGTTAAATGCAACAAAATCTTTTTAATTCACATTTTAAAAAATCCTGTACCAACTCAGGGCAATTAGGATTGTTAATTTTCAAGGTATTATTATGGAAAAAACCTCCAGCAGCCTTCAACGAGGCCAGTAGGCCATGTAGGCGGTGCTATCGGTCCGAGTTATAAATAAAACGCTTGCTTTAATGGTGTATTAGTGGTCAAGGTGAAGAAGGACAGTGGTCATGTGACTTGCCCAAAATAAAATGAAATTCGAAAAATATTTTGAGATTTTTGTGTTTTTATTATCTTTAAACCTATTTTAGGCATATTTTATCAATATGATTAAAATTTTAATTCTAAAAGTAGTATAAATTCTTAGTTGAAGTATGGTCAAGGGAGATAATTTGGCAAAAATCATGAAAAATCATCGTTTTTTGGCTCCTATTTTTGCTTGTACGTAAAAATCAAGGGAAGAAACCCCACTTTAAATTGATTTAAGATGATGAATTGTTGCAAGATCTAAAAAATGTCAAAAAATGAGGGAAATCTATTGACAGGAAAAAAGTATTGGAACATTTTTGTGTGTTTTTATGGCTTTTCCTATATAATTCATAGTAAAATAATGATACTTTAACTTGATATAACTCAAAAAGTAGGGAAGAAACCCATGAATTTTGAATAAAATTATGAAAGAGTACATCATTTTGGACATTTATGTCAATTTTGAAGAAAATCTATTGACAAATTAATTTTGGCCCCAAGTGCCACGCTCTACCTTAAATGGCCTTGCTCTGTTTGTTAAAATGAAAAATATGAATTCACTTGTACATGTTAGTACAACTAATGATTTTTTAAACTTCTCTATTCCATAAAATAAAATCCTTTCTTCTACAGAGATAACCATTATTTCATCTTTACTACTGTGGTTTCATTATTATTGATGGGGTATTAATTTTAATGGTTTTCGAAGGTGGCCTTGACCAACGAAATTTGATATCCAACAAAAAGGATAATTTAATATTGATCTGTATGTCGCAGACTTCAGAACCACGAATTCTTAGAACCACGAATTTAATAATAACCACGCTGATCCTTTATCATCAAACCACGAAAATTGAAACTCCTGAAAATAAATGAATCCACAATACTTAAAAGGGCATTTGGATGTAAATAGTTTTTTTATAAATCAAATCCGTGAAAGATACCATGCTTTAATGATCCTTATATTTCTAGCTATATAAAATGTAATGATTCTCTTTATTGTCTGGAACTTTGTTGTCATTTGTATTTGGTATATGTTTAGAATGGACAATGTGATGATTGATACATGTATGTAATTAAAATGTAATTTGCATCACAGACAAAATATGAAAAGTTATGCTTATTTTTAATAACCAGAAATTCAAATTTGCCTCAGTTACCCGTTCCATTCAATTACATAGAAATCATGTCATTACTAACAGCAAATTATAATTACAAATGTACATTTTAAATAACCTCAAGTCTTCCTTTATGCATACATGTATATAATGATAATAGTCCATTTCATTTATTGGTCCGATTTCACGGAGTGTAAAATCCGGGTTATAAAATGGTGGATGTCGGGTGCACGGGCGGCGGACAAGCAGATATTTCCGTAACAGTTTTCTCAGCAACTACTAAAAACCCTTTAATATTTGGTATATAGCATCAGTGTTGGTCCCATAACGTGGGAATCGATTTAAGGTCTGTCGCTCAACAACTTCCTGTTTAACGAAATCCGGCCATTGTTTACTTTTACTTATTTTTTTTTTATTTTGTCATAGAAGCAATGTATGTAAAAGAGGCGAATGAAGTCTGTAGTGCAATAGGAGCCAGTTTAATTCTTATTGGGTCTATAATGATAATAGTCCCCATAGTGTTCTTCGTTTGTAAAAGAAAGAAAAACCAGATATATACATATATCTGTAATTGTATAACAACAGGTAAGGCTGTTAACGTTTTCTTCAGTATTCATTCTTTAGTTATCAAGCATAAATACTTTTTCTAGCTTGTGAAACATTTCGTGTCTCTACTGTTTTCAATTTGTAAGCTCATATTGCAAATAAGGAAGCAAAATTCTCATTGTTCTTCCCTTTTTAGCTCACCTGGACCAAAGGTCATGTGAGCTATTACCATCACTTGGCGTCCGTCGTCGTCGTCGTCGTCGTCTGTCGTCGTCTGTCGTCGTCGTCGTCGTCTGTTAACAATTTTTCAAAAATCTTCTCCTCTGAAACTACCAAACAGAATTTAATGAAACTTGGTATGAATGATCCTTAGGGTGTCCTGCACCAAACTTGTGTTTTGATTTGTGATCCATTAAAAAACATGGCCGCCGTTACTAAAAATAGACTAGGGGGGTCAGACTACTGTTTTTGGGTTATAAATCAAAAAGTATAAGAGATAGAGGAAATCTGAGGCCACGCTACTGATTCAGCATCGAAAGCTCTACAAAAGTCTCCATTTGGTCATAGTTGTCAGATGACCCCTTATAGGGGTTACGGCCCCTTAAAGGTGAAAAATAGCCATTTTTCATGTTTTTGGCCTACAGAATGAAAACTATTGCAGATAGAGATTAGCTGTTGCTTGCTTAAATGTTCAGCTCATTTGGCTCTACAAAAATCTCCATAGGGTCGAAGTTGTCAGATGACTCCTTATAGGGGTTATGGCCCCTTATAGGTTAAAAATGGTGTTTTTGGCCTATAGAATGAAAACTATTTCAGGTAGAGAAAAGCTGTTGCTTGCTTAAATGTTCAGCTCATTTAGCTTTACAAAATCTCCTAGGGTCGAAGTTGTCAGATGACCCCTTATAGGGATTACGGCCCTTGAAAAATAGCGATTTTTCATGTTTTTGTCCTACAAAATGAAAACTATTGCAGATAGAGATTAGCTGTTGCTTGCTTTAACGTTCAGCTCATTTAGCTCTACAAAATTCTCCATAGGGTCGAAGTTGTCAGATGACCCCTTATAGGGGTTACGGCCCATGAAAAATAGCGATTTTTCATGTTTTTGGCCTATAGAATGAAAACTATTGCAGATAGAGATTAGCTGTTGCTTGCTTAAATGTTCAGCTCATTTAGCTCTACGAAAGTCTCCATAGGGTCGAAGTTGTCAGATAACCCCTTATAGGGATTACGGCCTCTGAAAAATAGCGATTTTTCATGTTTTTGTCCTACAGAATGAAAACTAATGCAGATAGAGATTAGCTGTTGCTTGCTTAAATGTTCAGCTCATTTAGCTCTACAAAATTTTCCATAGGGTCGAAGTTGTCAGATGACCCCTTATAGGGGTTACGGCCCCTGAAAAATAGCGATTTTTCATGTTTTTGGCCTACAGAATGAAAACTATTGCAGATAGAGATTAGCTGTTGCTTGCTTAAATGTTCAGCTCATTTAGCTTTACAAAATTCTCCATAGGGTTGAAGTTGTCAGATGACCCCTTATACGGATTACGGCCCCTGAAAAATAGCGATTTTTCATGTTTTTGTCCTACAAAATGAAAACTATTGCAGATAGAGATTAGCTGTTGCTTGCTTTTATGTTCAGCTCATTTAGCTCTACAAAATTCTCCATAGGGTCGAAGTTGTCAGATGACCCCTTATAGGGGTTACAGCCCATGAAAAATAGCGATTTTTCATGTTTTTGGCCTACAGAATGAAAAATATTGCAGATAGAGATAAGCTGTTGCTTGCTTAAATGTTCAGCTCATTTAGCTTTACAAAATTCTCCATAGGGTCGAAGTTGTCAGATGACCCCTTATAGGGATTACGGCCACTGAAAAATAGCATTTTTCATGTTTTTGTCCTACAAAATGAAAACTATTGCAGATAGAGATTAGCTGTTGCTTGCTTTTATGTTCAGCTCATTTAGCTCTACAAAATTCTCCATAGGGTCGAAGTTGTCAGATGACCCCTTATAGGGGTTACAGCCCATGAAAAATAGCGATTTTTCATGTTTTTGGCCTACAGAATGAAAACTATTGCAGATAGAGATTAGCTGTTGCTTGCTTTTATGTTCAGCTCATTTAGCTTTACAAAATTCTCCATAGGGTCGAAGTTGTCAGATGACCCCTTATAGGGATTACGGCCACTGAAAAATAGCATTTTTCATGTTTTTGTCCTACAAAATGAAAACTATTGCAGATAGAGATTAGCTGTTGCTTGCTTTAATGTTCAGCTCATTTAGCTCTACAAAATTCTCCATAGGGTTGAAGTTGTCAGATGACCCCTTATAGGGGTTACGGCCCCTGAAAAATAGCGATTTTTCATGTTTTTGGCCTACAGAATGAAAACTATTGCAGATAGAGATTAGCTGTTGCTTGCTTAAATGTTCAGCTCATTTAGCTCTACGAAAGTCTCCATAGGGTCGAAGTTGTCAGATAACCCCTTATACGGGTTACGGCCCATGAAAAATAGCGTTTTTTCATGTTTTTGGCCTACAGAATGAAAACTGTTGCACTTAGAGATTAGCTGTTGCTTGCTTAAATGTTCAGCTCATTTAGCTCTACAAAATTCTCCATAGGGTCGAAGTTGTCAGATGACCCCTTATAGGGGTTACGGCCCCTGAAAAATAGTGATTTTTCATGTTTTTGGCCTACAGAATGAAAACTATTGCAGATAGAGATTAGCTGTTGCTTGCTTAAATGTTCAGCTCATTTAGCTTTACAAAATTCTCCATAGGGTCGAAGTTGTCAGGTGACCTCTTATAGGGGTTACAGCCTCTGAAAAAAGCGATTTTTCATGTTTTTGGCCTACTTGCTTAAATGTTCAGCTCATTTAGCTCTACAAAAGTCTCCATAGGGTCGAAGTTGTCAGATGACTCCTTATAGGGGTTATGGCCCCTTATAGGTGAAAAATGGTGTTTTTGGCCTATAGAATGAAAACTATTGCAGGTAGAGAAAAGCTGTTGCTTGTTTAAATGTTCAGCTCATTTAGCTCTACAAAAGTATAAGGTCAACATCAAGACCAGGTGAGCGATTCAGGCTCCTGGGAGCCTCTTGTTTAAACTAAAAATCGTATGAAATTCGGAGCAAAATGAAAGGATAAACGTGTTTTAGATCAAAATATATGAAATACATAGACAATATGTTTTGTGTGATGACTTCAACTTTCCAATAGTTAACTTTCCCTTTCTGTGTAGCAACTTTCCGTCCGCTCCAGCATATGGAGTTTACGTATCACAATTGATTCGTTACTCCAGAGCATGTCGGGAGTACAACGACTTCCTTGATAGAGCTACTCGGCTGACAAGCAAATTGTTAACACAGGGGTACGTTGCTCCCAGGTTGTAGTCATCACTCAAGAAATTTTACGGACGACATCATGTGCTTTTATACAAATACGGGATTTCTATCTCTCAGATGAGCACAGATGTTGGTTTGACATAGAGTTTTGTAATGTCATCCTTTCCGGATTTGACCAACACTTAATCGATCTTTGGCAACGTGACGGATGTGCTATAGCAAGCAGGAACTGCTTACTCTTCCGGAGCACCTGAGTTCACTCTCGTTTCGACTTGAGTTCGCGTTGCTGAATGCGGTTTTGTTGTTATGTGTGTGTGTGTTTTATGTTGTTATGTGGTTTGTTTTGTTGTGATGATTTTTGTCTGCCGGTTTTGTCTTTGTCTTTACGGTTTTATGATACTGATTACCCCTTTGGTACACCTTTGCTTCTTTTGGACCCATGCACTTGAACGCTTTATTTTTAATTTGGAATTTTTTATGAAGCTATTGTTGTCAGTGTATTGATAACATATACAAGAAAACAAATAAAAAGCAAAAAACTACAAATATCAATAAACTATGGGTTCATTTTCTATCCATGCTATCCAGGGTTATTAATTTTCGTTGTTTTCGAGGTAGGCCTTCACAAACGATATTTGATAACCAATCCACAAAATTCAGATCGATCTGTATGCTTGAACCATCAGAAGCACGAACTGATATTTTTCATCGAATCACGAAAACTGGTACACACGAAAATAATTGTTGTGCATACATGGATTCTTTAATATAGATCGGAAACCAAGAGGATTTTAATTTCAAAATTATCAATTTTCCAAACTTAGAAAGTAACATACCAACGTGACCTGCATATAATGTCTATATTTCACGACTTATTCGATATGTCAGGGCTTGTACACATTTTTTCAGATTTTTTTATCCGACACCGCTTTCTCTGTAACCGACTTTTAGACCAAGGTTATAAGAAAATACGTCTCGATTACGATCTTTAAAAAAATTCTTTCTTCGTAATCAGCCACTGGTAGAAAAATTCTAAATTATGTTAAACGAAATGGTTAGTTCTTGCTTTGATTGGTGTTTGGCTGGTTGTTGTACTGAAATGATCACCTTATAAATTAGTTTCCATAATATGTCTTTACAAACCTGTTGTGTTTTGTGTAACAACCGGACCCAAAGATCACAATGGAAGCGGGAGGTTTGGTGCGCCTTAAAAACCTGGTTTAACCCACTATTACTTTTGAAATGTCTGTAGCAAGTCAGGACCATGCGATCTTCAATTTTTCCGATATGTCTTCCTTGTTTTGTCTTGTCTTTTGACATTTGATATTGATTCTCCAAGTTCGGTAATTTTGTTATTACCTTTATTTACTAGGAAAGGTACTGATGACATTTACCAGAAAACAGAAAGTTTGCCGAAAGCCGAGTGTAAAAACAGTGTACAGTGGTTTCATTATTCATCGATGGGAATATCGATTTTCGTCGTGGCCATTGACCCATGATATTTGATAACCAAACCAAAAAATTAGGATTGATCTGTACATGAATGCTGCAGACATCGAACAATAAACCGATCTTTACCCAGAAAAGAAAACAAGAAATTTTCAATCCACGAAATTGTATAAATATTAAACTTATAATAAAAAAAGCATGACATCATTTTTTTTATTATCATAAAATAAATATTTTTTTGTAGGAACAAACTACAAACGTCAACGGGATTCATGTAAAGAAGGTAGATAGAATATTTCCTAATTACTTTACTTAAATAATGTATGCAAAAACAGGTCAGTTTATATCATTTGTGCAGCTGTCGGTACGTCCGGCGCTTAGTAGGGAAACGTGTGTCATGCAACTTTACCTAGCAAAAAAAAAAACATGAAAGTGAACGAAACAATTATTGACACAAAATAGAAATGCATTTCATGATTTGAGCTGTTAAAAAATTAAGGAAACTCCTTTTTAGATATATTCATAGAGGGACTAAACTAAACGTTGTTATTGTAAAAATAAATATTGTATATCAGACACCGCCGTGTGGGTAACGGCTGATGAATTAGGCTGGCATTTCTGGCCTCAACTGCAAAACTTTCCGAAGAGGCCGGTAACTGACAATCTTCTTCGTGGAGTTACAAAATTATTTTCATTGTTTTCTACGTCATTGTTTTAGGGATATCCCTTGGGATAACCCTAATGAAACTTTCCCGAACTTTTAACGTCACAGAAAAGTCTGACGTCACGCTGAATAACAAACAAAAGAATCGGTAAAATCGGGCATTCAGACGTCTGTACGGTAGGAAAACTTTATGAATATAAATACGATTACAAAAAGAAAGTATTTTAAAAAGTATTTGTGTTGTAACAGTGTTTTATATATGCTTCGCTTCGGATAAACCACAGTCATATGGGCGCGGCCATGTTTTTTCCAGAATCCTGTATCGAAATGTTTGCACATGCCCAGTCAGAAAAAAAACCACTTTTTGATTACCCGTTACAAGTCCCTAGATTTGGAAGTGCGCGGGCAAATCAGGGGCGGTAACACAAGTCTAGTGATGAATAGGTCTATATGGTTATCACTGCTATGGTTTATAAGAGAATGGGATAAATTTACGGAATATTTGTTAAAATGCACTTAACCCTCTTGCTCAGTTGGGTAACCGGAAGTGCATTTTTGGTCAAAATGTGATCCGTCTCTGATCAGTGACCTTCCGCGTCGTCGGCACTATTTCGTGCACTTGCTGCGTCACAAATTGTCGCCGTGAAAGCGGCAACGCCAACGAACATCTCCGTATCTTCTAAACCGTTTTACGGAAAAGTATGAAAATTGGCTTGCCCAATCTAAAGAAGATATTTAATTATTTCCAATAGTTGAAATATAGTTTTAACAAAATTCTTTTGATTTATTTTTAATTCTTTTCAGACTTTTCAAAATCGAGTTTTCGCGATTCTGAAAAAAAACTGTAAACTTAAATTTGGTACAAAAAAATGTTCATTCAAGAACCATCGACATTTTTTGTCTGGACATTGCTGTATATCGTGGCAACATTTCCTATATAGTTTCGTTGTGGAACACACATGAACAAAAAAGTGTACCAATTTTAAACTCAATTCCCTGAAATTTGCGTATTTTTTTCGCTTCTTTCCCGATATCATTTTCATTTATTGATTGTTTACAAATATTACGTCATGCAACCTACTAAATACGTGGAAGTTGAAGTAAATACGAAATAAAAAAGAATTTTATGCATGTTAAAAAAAAAATCGGCAAAAATAACCGAATATAGAACATCTTTCAGCTCTTTCAACCAAACTGCAAGGTGCGCGCCACGACGTCAAATCATTAAGATGTGAGGCTTGTTTAGGGTATATTGGGATATGGGATATTCACACAATTTTTTCATGGGATACGGGATATTTGAGGCAAAACTTACTGGGATATGGGATATTTAAGTCAATTTTATTTACAGGGATATGGGAGAAGCAGAGGTACCAATGGGGTATCCGAATGTCAAAAGTCCGAAAGGGCAGAGACTAAACCAGTAAACACAAACAAGAACGGGACAAAAACAGACAACACGTAAAACATGGAAACACAAAACAACTGAATATCAATCAACAACGCGAACTCCAGTCGAAACAAGAGTGAACTCAGGTGCTCCGGAAGAGTAAGCAGTTCCTGCCTGCTATAGCACACCCGTCGCGTTGCCAATAGTCCATTCAGCGTGTCAAATCCAGTAAAGGAAGACAAAACAACACACTATGACAAACCAACATCTGCACTCATCTGAGAGATCGAAACCCCATATTTGTCTATAAGTGCATGATGTCTTCCGTAAAATTTCTTGAGTGAAGACAGCAACCGAGGAGCAACATAACCCTGTGTGAGCAATTTTTGCGTCAGACGTGTCGCTCTGCTAAGGAAATCGATGTAAGTCCCGCACGCTCTGGAGTAACGAATCAATTGAGATACGTAAACTCCATAAGCTGGAGCTGACGGAATATTGCTACACAAGAAGGGGAAGTTGACGATTGGAAAGTTGAAGTCATCACGTTTGTCATAGAGCCTTGTTGAAAGTCTTCCTTGAGAGTCAATTTCGAGATGTAGATCTAAATATGAAGCAGACTTCCTAGAATCCGTTGTGTCCTTTATCTCAAGCTCCTGTGGATATATGAGATGGAGAAAGTCACCAAATCGAGAATTGTTTAGTGAAAGGACATCATCAATATAACGGAACGTGAGGTTGAAAGAGAGAGCTAGTCTACGGTCTTTTTTGGAAAAACTGGAAAAACACTTTTTGGGATATGGGATATTTGATGAAAAAATTACGGGGATATGGGATATTGGTACCCCCCTAAACAAGCCCCAGATGTCGGGGCACAGCTGAGGGGCACATGCCACATGGCATACTTCTGTTTGAAAGACATGAAAGAGTGATTTCATGCCTTGGTATCTATTAACATGACAGTCGTAGGGACTGCAACACAGACACACACAAAGTGGCAGGGTCAAGCTCCCCTTCTAGCTTCTAGATATTAATAAAAAAAGGCAGTGTCTGCGCGTCCACGCCGCGTGGATGAATAGACCACAGGCTGCGCGTCCACGCTTCCATTAAAACGAGTAATTAAGGATTTCTTTCGGACAATTTCCGTTATTTCGTAATTTTTATAAACTTCCCAATGCGTAGAGCAATAAAGTAATTAATATTTAAACATAAAAATGTATTTTAATATTCACTGATATACAATTTAAGTATTAGATAAGTAAAAATTAGCGAAAACTGCTAGAATTTCGTAATTGTTTTTATTAATTTTTATAAATCATCAAAGGGAATGCAGTGTAAACAATAATTCTTTGGGAATTCGAAAAAAAAATATAAAGAATGATATAAAAACGTAATTATGGTCTAAAAGAAACCAGAAAACTCTAACTGAACCGTTTTAATGCAGACTGCATAAAAATAATTGCAGTGAAGATATATTAAAATCGTATACATGTAACAGTTAAGCTATCAGTCGGACACGGAAAGAATCTTTCCACAGGAATTTTAAGCTTACGGCATACACTACTACATATACTTATGATAGAACGAGGACTTGCTCACATCTATCAATATTATGCCAGGATTCAAATGATAAAAGTTGGTACTAAAAATCTATAGCTTGAACAATCAACCTCTATCTGCAATATTTGATATATTTTAAGAGTCAATGTGCATAGGAAAAAAAAAACATTTTGTCGGGTTTTGTTTTGTTTTCTGTTAGGACGTTGCTGGGATGTCCGAAATTCTGCATTCTGTTGTTATTTTTTGCCGAATATTCTCCTTTTTTTCTAAAGATTTTGACTACTTGTTCTCGTTATTAAAGTTTATATAAATTAGAACTTTCATTTACTGAACTTCCATTCATTGTAGTATGAAATTGAATTCTTTGTCATTATTTGTACCTGGAAATGTCAAAGTTCCGTGACATTAGATGCGAAATGTGCATGCCGAAATGCAAATACCGGAAGCGTGGACGCGCAGCCTATAGTCTGTTCGTCCACGCGGCGTGGACGCGCAGACACTTCCATAAAAAAATGTGAAATGTTGAATGATCTTGAATGGTGAATATTGTCTTTAAAAATAATTTAGGTTGAATTACTGTATCTATTTCATATGTGCATATCATCCCTATTTAAACAACTTTTAGCATTTTGATCAGTTGATTTTGTAAACATGATTGTTTAAGTTTACATGCATAGATGGGTTAATATTTGGGAGGCAATTAAAATTGTGTTAATTTAAAAAATAAATGAACAATTCAGTGATAACAGGGATGTCCAAGATCAGTTTTATTTAATCCCTGGTGATAATGAGAGAAAGCAAGCCAAAAATTTCCAAAAAAAAATCATATAAATACTCTAACAGTTTTTAATAGAGCCCCTTAATAATTAGGATATGTAATTCTTTAAAAGGGAGATTGTTATTATTTATTTTTTGTCTGAAACCTGTGAGTTATAATCTTATTTCCAGCTGAAACATTAAAGACATTGGATATTTTTTAAAATAGAGTTTCACTTATTATACTTCAAAACTGTCTCATATCCATTAGTAAGCAGACTCGATACATAAAAATATTATCAAAAATATCTATTTTTCTTATAAAAATAAGATTAAAATGAAAACAAACAATTTCAATAGATGCTTAAATATGCTTGTTGAAGGCTGCTGGCAGTTTTTTCATTGAGTTTATTTCTTTATTTCCACTGGTTATCCACATCTCATTATTTTATATTTCTATGCTATTAATAGCTGTTGTAATCTGTGTCCTTAGTGTCCATGTACTGAAAATGTTATATATGTATAATACATGTACAGGACTATAGCTAGTGTTAATCAAGTTAATTAATGAACAAATTTGGATTATAGAGGAATTAATGCTTTATAACCATATTCATAGGTTGACCTTTCATTCCATAATTATATAACTCCCGTAGAAATTAGCGAAACTTGAACTTGATAGATCTGTAACTCATCATGGTAGACTCGCATACCAAAAATTAGTTCATTATCTACAAGCATTTATAAAAAAAGTGTAGAAAACTGAAATTTTAGTGAATTTTCAAAGTTCAAAGGGTCATAACTCTTGTAAAAATCAGTGGACAAGAACTAAACTTAAGCTTGATCTGTTACTCATCATGGTAGACTTACATACCAAGATTCATTTCATTATCTACACGTGTTTAGAAAAAAAGTGTGGAAAACTGAGGCATGACAGACGGACAGAATGCAAACCTAAAATCTACATTTGCAGGAAGGGGACAAATAACTAAAGAGGGATTTTAAGCTCTGTGCGAGATGAACTTTTTGTATTTTAAACATAGTAGGCCAAAATGTAGCTTTTGATGGTTGTTTTATTGAATATGTAGTGTTGAGATATCCATCCAATATTATAAGGTCCAAATTAAGATGAATAATTCCAGGAAAAATTAGAAGAGCAAAACAAATATTGTAAACTTGATCTAATTCATCTACAAAAGATCAATTCAATATCTATAAGCCCTTAAAGCAAAGGCAGATCTAGGACCCAGCATACCGTTCCCCCCCCCCCCCCCCCCCCCGTTTGACAAAAAATTTGGTTAAGAACTGTATGAAACAAGAGATCCCAGAAGGTTTTTTTATAAGTTTGTAAATTTCTGGATCCGCCACAGCTTAAAGCAATAGTGTGGAAAACTTAAATTCAGTGAATTTTCAAAGTTTAATAGGCCATACCTGTATATTAAACTCCAGTAAAAATTGGTGGACTGAAATAAAACCTAAATGTGACCTGTAACATATGGTAGACTTATACATTGTGTACATCAAAAATCAATTATTAGTAAGTAAACACATGTACATGTTATGTATCTGCATGTATAAGCATTTAGGGGTACGAGAGACATCCAATTCAGACTGAGTGCAAACCTTTGGCTTTCGCAAGGTAGGGGACTAAAAACAAGCTATACTGAGGGCAGCATGTTGAACTCTGATCACCAATTTTGTGCAGTCTTAAAAAAACCATGAATGCTGCAACATTGAAACAGTCAATGAATTATTACACGCAGCCAGAACTTTATCTTGGCACAAATCCACCCGCATCATATCAAGTACATAATTAAAAATTTACATGTACTATAAAGTTTTAATATTTAATAGGTAATCTTATAATATTACAGTAATAAAAATATCATATTTACCTGAACAAGTTGAAAGTAGTTTTACTGTTGCCATTAAGAGATGAAAGTACATAGCCCAAAATAAGCATTGCAATTATTCATACGCAAAGTTGCTAATTTTGAGTATGAGTATGTCTAGATCTGCCATCACAAAAAGCTGAATGGTCTTCAAATATCTTCTTGGTCTACCATTTATACAAATGCTGGATCAGCATTTCTTTTGATGGACAATTTGAGAAAGATTTTTATTTCAACATGCCTAATACATGTAACATGTTAAAAGTATTTTTTTTTAAAGAATATATAAAAATGGATTTAAAAATGTGTTTTTATGAGATACCAGCATATGACATACAGAAGCATGCTTCAACTAGAACCTTGGCTTACTGACATGTTGGTGCAGTGCATGAACAGTCCTACCAGTACATGTATATAAGCAAACAAATTTTGTTGTAGCTGAATCTTCGCCATATATATGAAACACAGAACTTTGTGCATAAACCTACATGTATACCATTTCTTTCAAAAAGATTTCATAAGCATAAATTTTATCTGTAAAAGAATGAGACATCTTTCTTTTTTTAGATGTACATGTGTAATACTAATATATATCATATATTTAAGTATAAATATAGTCTTTTTTAATATGCATTATTGGACAAAGCACATTACCTATATCGCATACCCTATATCGCACCCCCTATATCGCACCTCTTACCCTATATCGCACCCCCTATATCGCACCCCTTACCCTATATCGCATACCCTATATCGCACCCCTACAAAATATCAATATTTAATTCTATATGATATAATGAACATTACATGGCATAATCTGCATCACATGCTGTATTAACCCTCGACCTATATCATACCTCGGGCCGTTGGCCCTCGGTATGATATAGGTGTCTCGGGTAAATACAGCATATGATACAGATTTTGCCATGTATTATTCAGTATAGGATGAGTATTGACAATTTAATTTGACATATCATGCATAAAGGCCTTTGCATCATTTTAGATCTACTGGTCAGACTTTTTATCAAAAATAGTTGTGAGCTTAAAATTTTAATCGGTCAATTTTGGATTTCTTTAAAAATTTTCTTGATTTAAACCGTTTTCAATCATATATTGATAAGGTAAATATTAAAATAGCATAACTTCTGGAGCAAAATTATCATATTATTTTATGATAAGAATGTGTACTATATACATGTAACGGACTATCAAATGCACTGTTATTTCACAGAGATGCATGTGTATATATGTTTGTCTAGTTTGACTCAGCTGGACACAATATAAATATAGATTGCAAATTCTGAAATGCATACCAAATGTTAATGGTGTGCTGTATTATCATGATTATATATAATTTACTAATTTAATATGCCCAATCACAAATTTGTCAAAGAAATTGTTACCCTTACATGTAATTATAAACTAGTTATCATTTATCCAACATGTACAATTTTTTTTTTTTGGGGGGGGGGGGGGTTTGCACAAAGTCCACCTAAAAAACACTAAAAAGTTTTTAGGCCTCACTTTGCAGGGTGACAAACAATTTATATGTCCTCTTAAACTACTAGTAAATCATAGATTAGTCCATCATGATTTGAATGTTGATCCAGGGCTGTCAAGTTTTGATGGGCTGCTTGTGTAAAATTGAAATATCAAAGAAAGGAGTATTTGTGGCAAACTTTGGGACTACATGTAGATTTGCGAGTCTCATGCGACTTGCATGACACTTGGAAGGTTTGTCTTACAACTGTTGTTATGAGGCCAATGGGCACCACAGCCAAAAAAGGAAAAAAAAATAAACAAGTAAACCAAAATGTCAATGTCACCTGTGTTCCTTACTTCACAACAGAATGACAGGCCATTGATACATGTACATGTCATAGATCTTTATATTGCGAAGATGTTACAGGGTTGTTCTGTTGTTTGATAAAATGCAAATTTATAAATGTAAGCGGAATTCGCAGGCGAATTTGCGTTTTGAAAGGCAGAACCACCGAGATTGGACGAGATTGACCAAGAGACTAATGCATGTTCCTGAAGAATCATATGCTAGCATCTATTTCGCTAAAGTAGGAAACCCTTTTATGTAGAAAAATGTTTAAAAGTATTTAAAACATATCCACAGATTTTGTTTATCGAAGGGAGACAACACAGGAGTAGGAAGTTCGATCGATAAAATCCTCCCCAAGACGGACGTAAAATCCGTACTTTTTGACGCAAAAGTTTCAACTTTGAAATTGGTACAAAAAAATGTTCATCTACCGATTTTACTCGGAGTGGGCTTGTTTAAAAGAACAGAATCTCAGCTTTCACCCCATATTATTTTCGTTGTGGAACACGAAACTTCGTCGCTTCGATTTTTTCAGTGAAATTTTTTGCATGATTTTTTCATGCCAAAATTTACCGATTGAAATTAAAATGAATGAAAGAAAAACATTATACTCGTCCAAGAAACGAAGATGAATAAATAGAAATATGCAACTGTTTCCTTATTTTTATTAAAGTTAGTTGGAAATTGTTAAAATAACATCACAAACAGTGGAAATCCTTCTCTCCCATTTTGACCCTAAAATGGCGGCCATTACGGCTTCTCCGATAGACCCCTTTGATCAGTGATATTCCTACTCAGGCGCTTCCGGTTACCCAACTGGCTGCCATATTAAAATTTTGAATGACGTCGCCAACGCCACAATGTTGTGACGTTACAATAGCGATACACCAGGATCTTTGATGAAATATTGCTTTTGACGTTGCTACGGTAACAATACATTGAAAACAACTTTTATATTCGATTCCATATTGTTTGTTAGATATTTTTCTGTCATAAAATGTCGCTCTTATATGTTTTGAACGAGTGTGTTTAACTATCAGGAATGATTTAGTTGCATGTAATGTTTTGGTCCGATGGACACATATGTCCGTGTGGAACGAACCGGTAGTGGACACATATGTCCTTTGGCAGCGAGCCGGTAGTGGACACATATGTCCTTTTGGCAGCAAGAGGGTTAAACGAATGTTCCATCATTTTGTACCCTTTCGACTTTTCTTAAACTTTTATATGTAGGGAAATTTATACCATTTTTTCAAGTGGTTCTAAAAATGCATCTAAAGCATTTCTAGCATTTTGCTTACTCCTGGGGGTTTTGTAAAGTTGAATGCAACGCGGAAGCCCTGTTCAATTTTCTATTAGTTTAATTAGGTAATGTTCGGGAGACATTCGAAACTGCATCCGGTTTCAATTAATCGTTATAATACCCCCGCTTCGAAGAGGTTTACCTTTGTCCGTCCTTCCGTCAGTCCGCAACATAACTTTCGTTACAGCATATCGCAGTGACTTGAAATTCGGTATACGAGTTCAGTATGAGGTCCTTTAACGCGAGGAACGAAATGTGGTCTAGGATATATTTTTCCTGTTTATCGACATACATGTAGTCAATTTTCAACATAACTAGTCAATTGTTGAAAATTTTTGTAACATTTTTCTCAGCAATAACATATCACAGTGACTTGAAATTTCGTATATGAGTTCAGTATGAGGTCCTTTATTGCAGGTATTGAGATTATGTCTGTCGGATATCTAGATACTGTTTACTGACTTTGTCATTTTTCAACAATACTGGTCAAAATATTTTGTAACATTTTTTCAGCAACTCCATATTACGGTAACTTGAAATTTAGTATATGGCTTCAGTAGAAAGTCCTTTATTGCGAGTATCGAAATTAGATTTATCTAATATCTATTTCCTGCTTACCGACATAGATCATTTGGAGGGTAGCGGGGTTATACTGAGTGAGCAGTAGCTCATAGATTCCTTGTTTCATTTAGTTCTGTTTTTTTTTAATAAAACTTTGTGTTTTCTTTCTCAGATAAAATTAGCATCATATCAAGTGAAGTACCAAATAGTCGTGTAGGTGAGTATATTACTGATTTGTTCTCATTTTAGACGATTATTTTCTTACATGCATTAAACGATGACATTAAACGAAAGAGTTAATCATGTTCTGTTAGCCAAATGCAGGTTTTCTATTCCTCAGATAAAGTATGTTTGTCAATGAGTTGTCTTCCTTTAACAGATTTGACTACACTAGGTGGATCATTGTAAGTTTACATGGCGGGTTTGTAATTGTACAAGAAAGAACTGCGTACTTGTCCGGGTTACCGGAATTCACTGTCGTTCATACAACCAACACAACTGGCATGAATGTCATGGGTATTTCGCTCTAACCTCCCTTATTGTTATTATTTATCTCTTTACTTGTCAAGAGGAAAGCAGTTTATTTATTTCCCTGAGACATGCAGTGATTTGGGAAGTAGTAGGTACCGATGAGTAACAATTATGCTGGTTTCTTAGTGACCAGTAAACACATGTTTTATTCAATTGAATTTTTAATTTGTTCACTGGTCAAAGTTATCTCCCTTGGAACTTCCTTTTTAAGTTCACCTGGAACGAAGGTCCACGTGAGCTTTTCCCATCACGTGGCGTCCGTCGTCGTCTGTTTACAATTTTTCAAACGTTAACTTGTCCGACACGATAAGTCCAACTGCAACCAAACATGGTACAATTGTTTAGTGGCATTATGTGTACAAAACTATTGTTCGGATTTTTAGTTCATAAAAAACATGGCCACCGTGGCTAAAAGTAGAACATAGGGGTCAAACTACAGTGTGTTTGCAAAAAAATTGAAAACCGTTACAGATATCAAAATTCTGGTAATGGATAAAAGTGATTAGCACGTCAGGATCTACCAGCCATGAAATTTTCAAGAAAATCCAATTACCCATGTAAGAGTTATTGCATTTTTCCGTGTTTTTTTTCAAAAAATTGTTCTTTGTATACTCAATATCTTGAACATATTTACAGTTATTTGAGAAGTTCAAATTGCATATTGTTTTGCACACAAAGATCTACAAAAGTTGTAACTGAATCGAAGTTGTAGGCGTTCCTTTTTGGAGTTATTCTCCCTAGAACGTCAAAATTGACAATTTTACAGTCTTTATTCACTGTATAAAAATCGTTAACTCCTCTAACATATTAGATTTAATTGCAGCCAAACTTAGTTTAGTTGTTCCTTGTCATAAGTGCAACAAAACAATCGTTTGAAATTTTGATTTGTAAAAAAATATGGCTGCCATGGCTAAAAACAGAACATAGGAGTAAATTGCATTTTTTTTTTCGCAATTAACTCAAAAATGGTAAAACATATCAAAATTCTGATAGAAACAAAAGTGTTAAGAACCCCATAATCTACCTGTCCTGAAAATTTAAAGATCTAACCGCCCATATGTATTTATTGCCCTTTTTCTTGTTTTTTTTCATTAAGTACAATATCTCAAAAACTATTAAAGATATTTGAGAAATTTAAATTGAATGTTGTTAAGCACATAAATATCAACAAAATCTGTCATAGGGTCAATGTTTTAGGACTTATTCACCTCAGAGCGTCCAAATTGTTTATTTTCTCAACCTTTCCCCATTGTATTGCAAACCGTTAAAGCAAGAGAAAAAACTTCAACTTACAATACTGTTTAGTAAGTTAAGCTCTACAAAAAATTCAAAATGTTGGAAGTTTTTTTATTGACCATTTATAGAATGGTCCCTTTAATGTCTAAATAACATTTTTAAGCCTTAAAGCTGGCAAACAATTGCAAAAATAAAAAGCTTTTGATTGCTTAAATGTTAAACTAATTGAACTATACACTATTATGCATTTAGTTAATATACATGTATGTTGTCAGATGACCGATTATTAAACTTGTAGTCCTTACAAGGCAAAATCAGCATTAAAGTCAGGTGAGCAGTTCAGGCTCCAGGGAGCCTCTTGTTACTTATATTACCTATAAGGTTTTTTATTGTTAATAACTATAACAAGCCAAGTCACCTCTGTCAATCAATTATTAAAATGTCATAATCGTTCGGACTACTACCTTAGGGAAATAAAGGTAAAAACAAAATTACCGATGTTGGATGATGAATCTCAATGCCAATTAGAAAGACAAATCATTGAAGATATACCGGAAATATAGATCTCAAAGGTACCGACTTGATACAGGGATTTGGAATGAAAAGGTGGGTTTAACCAGGTTTAAGGGCGTGCAAAACCTCACTCTTCCTAGTCTTGTTTTGTGATCAGGAATAAAGTAGCCAAATTGTTTAATTAAATTAATGATAAAAAATGCTCTGAAGTATAATTATTTGTTATACATGTATTAAGTTTTGATATATATATTAATGATTACAATTTTAAGTAGTGACATATATGTTGTACATAAACAGTGAGTTTATGGATGTTCGCTGGTCAGATTGAATACAACAAGGTATCTTAATTTATAAATTTGATGAATAAACCATAGGCAAAGGTACAAAATAAGCTTAAAAATTAATAGGTTGCCTAACTCGTTTTCGAGATAATAAGCGTTCAACATTTGGCGGGAAAAGGCTTTCTCTGGCTTTTTCATAGGTTAAGCATTAGGCTTGTTTTAATGTTAAACCTATGAAATAATAACAAGAAATTTATAACACTTTGTAAATTAGCTGACCGTATGAACCTTATTATGAAAAGAAATTAGGGGTTGCTGGGCAAAAAATTATCCCTACTTTAAGGTACAATCCCGAGGATTCCAAAAAACTGACCGAAAACTCAAAAATTGACCAGCGATCATCCTTAAGGAAGTTAGGGGGTCTAAAATGTGACATAGGATCTTTTTTCAAACTTTCATAATAAAGTGACATTAGTATGAGCATTGAAAATATACAATAAAAACATATGTCAAGGTGCTTATTTTTGAAATAATTGGGTTTCAATCTTTAAGAAATTTGTATAGATTGCATAGGACAAATTCTTGAAATTCATTTATTTTTGAAACCTGAAATAGAAATTTCTACAAATTTGTGTAAAATAACTAAATTGGGATATACTTTTGATTTCTATAATAAAAACATGGGGTCACGATGCTCCTTTTCGAAATCTTTAAGGAAAACACATTTCTTTGTAAAAATTAGTCACAAATTTTCCCGCAAATTATCTCCCCTGAAATCAGATTTTTTAAGAAAAAGTTTTTTGTCTTTTGCATTATTTATCTTGTACTTTTTTATTAATTAAATATAATTAATAAATAAATTTTGCATCATTTATGCTGTAACATGTCTTTAAAACTGAAATATAGGCTAAATATTTGCAGGATGACTGAAAAAGATGCTCCGTTTTAGAACCTCCAGCCTCCTATATTAGCTGAATGTTATAGCGTTTACTGACAACAATGTCTCTATTCTGAAACAGGACACATTATTTTCTATTTATGTTTTATGTTTATATGTTTTTTTTTATTTGTCGAAGACAACGGTAGAATACCAGTGGAACCACAATATACTTCTGAAGGTGAGTAATGCCATGCATGCCATATGACCCATTTTAGACGATAATAGTTATACTATATATTTTTGAATGTATCCAACTCTCGCATGTCTCGTCTCAATATCTGTCATCGAAATGTGTATTTCAAAAAGGCATTTGTACAAATAGGACATCCGAATGTCGAAACCAGTAGACACCAATGAGAACAGCACGAAAAAAGACAACATAAAACACAGAAATACAAAAACAAAAACGCGAACACAACCGTAACGAAAGTGAACTCAGGTGCTCCAGGAGAGTAAGGAGTTCCTGCTTGCTGGAGCACACCCGTTGAAAAGTTGCACCTTTAATCCCTGTCACATAGGTAACTGGTTGATGCATGTTTGCAAACTATGCATCTAAAAACATAATGCTTACCTAATGGCGGACCATAAATATAAAAATAAGGTCATAGTGTTAGTTTTCTGAGTTTCAGATTACACACTGCAGGAACATATATCTCTATTGCACTAATACAGATTGATATTTTTTTAATATTTTTGTAGAAGACGATCCAGGATATTTATACGTTTGTGAGTGAAATATTTAATTTATTGATTCTTAAGTGATCCTTATTATGTTGATAACGGAAATGAGATTTATTAAAATGCAAGAAAATATCATAATTTTGTTACACAGAAAACAAACGCATATTACACATGTATGTCACGTGTCGGTGTTAAATTAAAACAAAACAAAAACTAGCTACAAGTACGGCAGACATTATGCAGATAGGAACAATACATCCTTCAAAAATGTAAATAAAATACGCTTATCAATTTCGAGGGAGTTGATGCTTCGATGACCTGAAATGTACAAGTCGGTAAAGTCCTTTAATTAACTTCTGCAACGTTTGTTGAAACATAATGTTGATGCTATATAATCAACCAAATATCATCATAAATGATATTTCAAAATTTCTATAAAATCCATTTTAGCTATCATAGAGACGATGCACCTAAAAATGTTTCTATGGCGTTAATTTCCAAATATAATGAGTTTTGGAATAAGTGAACGCGACACAGCTCACATAATAAGCGGTAATTTTCAAAACCCACGATGGAAATCGTCCAGCAGCCTTCAACGAGGTCAGTAGGCACTGCTCGCTGTTCTGCAATCTGCCTAAGGTCTGAATACAATACATATAATTCAAATCCAGTCTTGAAATAGTAATAGATAGACCCACCTACTTTAACGAAAGGAAAAGTACAAACAAAAGATTCGTCAAAGATTCCTTGCTTAAGACAGGTACATATTAAATGAGGCGGGGTTAAGCTTGTTTGTTTTGGCCCAGCTTTCGAAGGTGGAAAATATAAAAGTACTTTTACCTGCATTTCTTACAACTATGCTATTTCTGTTTACATGAAAAGTGGCAATTTGTCGCATGTAAACATTAGAGAATTACTCAAATTAATTCACCACTTTAATAAGAAAATTTGTTGTTTTTTCCTTTATCACTATATATTTTTTATGAAACATCTTAAAAAGATTAGATTTATCACACAATGGGGTAAGTTTGCTGTATGTTTGATTTCCTTATTGGCAATATATTTTTAAAATGTAAAAGGGAGATTGTCTTGATTACTTTTCGTTCAATACTGTTGGTGTTTCACCTTCCAATGATTTGAAATAAATTCTGCTGATGAGAGGTAACTTCTTGAATTTTTCATTATACAGCATAACTAATTTATAGGTATATAACAACCGTTTTGGTATTTGTATATTTTTAGGTCGGAGTTGTCGTCTTATGATCATACGCATCGCCTGTAAATAACCTATATAGCGTTGTACGTGCGTAAAACGCCAACTCACTAACTCACTCACTCACTCACTCATACTCTTACGCAACTTACATGTATTTCTCAAGGAACTCGTCATGAACAGGAAGATGAAATAAGCAAGATCATTTATATCCCGTTTATAGTTATATCGGTGATGTCATCTAAACCGCGTCTTTATTGCTGGATGGATTACTTTAATTTAATAATAAACCGACCAATAATACCTACTTTAGGTTGATCTTGTATTTTTATCTCGAATTTGACACAGTCTGTCATCACAGTCTAAAATATACGAATACGATAAAAAAGACGAATTTTATTTTCAAAATCTACAATTTTCATACCTGGCAAGTAGCATAACTACCTCACAGGCATTCTTTTGTTTATTTCACAGCTTATTCGGTATATGCCAGTGCTTGAAATTTTTTTTGTTTTTGTTTTTTTTTTTATCCGACACCTTTGTCTCCGGGCCGGCTCTTAGACTAAAATACAAATAAAATATATCTCAAACGGTATCTTTATTTCATCTACTGGTATGAAAAATCAAACTTACGTCCGTCGAAATCATTCGAAATTTGTTTTATTGGTTTTTAGGCTGTTTCTTGAGATGTTTTCCTTTCAATCCGTATTATGTCTCACAACCGGGTTGTTTTTTCTGTTACTACCAGACCATCAGATCACGATAAAAGAGTGAGATTTAACGCCATTAAACATGGCTTAACCAACCATTTCTTTTGAGTTGCCTGTGCAAGCCAGGACCATTGCGATTGTCTATTTCTTCAATATGTCTATTTTTTTTAGTTTTAACGTTGATTTACTGAGGTTGATTGATTGTTTTGTTATAATCCTGTATTTATCTTTATACCCCGCCACACGAAGTGGCGAGGTATTACATGTATGTTAAACCCTCAGTTTCTTTCGGAGTCTTTCCGTCCGTCCGTCCGTCCGTCTGTCCGTCCCTCGAAGGTTTTTGGATGATAACTTGAAAACGCGTCAAGGAATTTGAAAAATATTTTGTGCAGCATTTTAGTACAATAAAATACAGATCAGGTTTAATATTCAGGATGATTCGAAAAACATCTTTGAAGATTTGCCACTTTGTAGCTTTTCCAAATTTGAAAAAAAATATGATGAAATTTTCTGGTCTAAGAAAGATATCTCATTTCTTTTATGTCTCTATATCGGCGCACAGTATAAACAGTATAGTATATAAATATATTTAACTATTGATAAATATCGTGGCGGGGTATCATTTAATGTTCCATTAGATGCCCTATGTTATATATATATAAGTTTGTTAAAACTTTTAGATGATTGCACTGATTAAAAAAGGCAAGAAAGTGGGTGTTAGCTATGAGGACTTATTTTAATCTATCAACAACACAGAAAAGAAGAATATCATATAAATGTATGATGTGTACTGTAGAAAGAATGTGCAATATAATTCATTATGTAATTGTTGCTGAAGTCGTCATATTATGATTTGTACTGTAAACGACAATGATTTTTAATGATCAGTTTTAAAAATTATTTTATGCAATATAAGTACATATATTTTACTGGGACCAATGTTTGAATAGAAGATAATGAGATTTGAAATAAGTGTACGCAACACAACCTGCAATATAAACTTCAATTGAAAAATCCGCAATGAACCTTCAATGTGATCAGTGGTCGCGGTTCGTTGTTTTACATTTGACAATAACTTAAAATTATAATGCTTACGATTCAACCAAATTCGAAATCGCCAATAAAAAAACAAATTCTTGGCAACGAACAAAATGCCATAAAGTTTACAAACTTGGTTACAAGGTGTTCTTTCACTTTTAAGTAAGAATTTTTCAAATTTAAAAGGACCAAAAATACAATGTACCATAAATTCATAAACAAATACATATACAGGATTCATTATCTCTCAGACTGATGTCTCTTGATCATCGAGTTTGAGTAATGCCGCATTCATTTGACATGCATTTAATTGGTCGTTGATACCTGACGGTTGTGATGTAGCAACTGATCCTCTTTTGTGACACTTCTCTTTACATAAGTTTTGACGTGATTTTACGTTGGTGACAGATGGGTTCAAACCTAGCAAACCAAATTTTACTTAATGTTTACTCGAAAAGTAAACCAGACGGTTGGTTTGGTTTGGTTTGCTCCGAGCAAACCACGAGCATGCGCAGATGATTCATATAATTTATTTGAAAGAATGTTCGAAATATTTAACACTTATTACATTTCATGAACAAATATTATTCACTAAATGTCTCAATCGAATTACAAATTCTGATTTAAACATCTTACATCATATTAGATTGATATTTTAAGAGCAAACCAAACCAGCGGCCTGGTTTTGTTTGGTTTGGTTTGAAAAGAGCAAACCATGAGCATGCACAGATAATTGAAAGAATCGAAGTAAAACGACGTCCGATATCATTTTAAAATATTTGCTCTCGTAAAACATTTTTTTTTACTTGAAATATTTATAATGATTTAGATATTAAAGTGATATTGTCTCCGAAGAAATATTTTTTTTACTAACAAAAAAGACAAACAGACAATTTGTTTTGTCTTATTTTAAACATATAAATAACAAAAATACGGCTGTGGTAACAAATTTATCTAAAAATCGAAAGACAATAATCACTTAAAAATATGTGTAAAGCTTTACAATAATTCCTATTCATGAGCTTAATCCCGCCTACAGCATGCGCACTTAATAAACTTTGCTTGTTCAAAATCGCGGTCAGTACACTGTATCTCGAAGTTTCAGCCCGTAGAAATATTCACGGCGACGAAAACGCCAAGTTCGCCAAACAGAAAAATGACATTTATGGTTCGAATAT
>CAXARO010001095.1:0-87157 GCA_963971305.1 Arcuatula senhousia
CTACAAAGTTGTAACAGTCGAAGTTGTAGGACCGGCTAAAAATAGAACATAAGGGTAAATTGCAGTTTTTCACAAATGCTCAAAAATGGTAACATATATTTAAATTCTGTTTTAGGTAATAGTGATCTACCTGCCTTAAACTTTTGAAAGATCTGACAATGGTTGTCAGAGTTATTGACTTTTTTTTCTTTTTATTTCAAATTTTGCTCTTTTTAGACCAATATCTTGAAAACTACATGTATACAAGATATTTGAAAAATTTAGATTGCATATGGTTAAGCACATAAAGAAAAAAAATATGTAATGGAGTCAAACTTGTGAGACCTTTCTTCAGTTTTTTTATAGTTGTTTCCCTTAGAACGTTAAAATTGATCATTTCACAGAGTAGCAGTCCTATGTAAAAAATATCAAGCTTATAAGCATGATAAGTATCATTGAATATAAGGTGAGCGATTTAGGCTCCTAAGAGCCTCTAGTTGTGGACATCTAATGGGCTATTCCAGAAATAATCCATACCCCCCCTATAGAAGGTAGCTTCAACCAAAATAAAATTCCATGGAAATTTGTCATATTTTTTCCATATATTTTTTTGGAATTCCTATCTGTAACTATAGAAGATATGCTTGTAACAGAGAAATTTCCATGGAACAAAATTGACATGTTTATTTTTTTGTCTGGAAATCCGTAATGATCTATAGAATGAAGCGTGACTCTTTAGAAAAATATTGGATACCTACTATTTACACATTCTACAATCTTTTTTGGAATTCCATTCCTGGAATATGGTGTCATGCTTTTACAAATTGTATAACAATGCGCTAAACTCAGAAACCTTAGATATATGATTAGAAATTAAAATGACAGTGATAGGTGATAATAGTTGCATGATACATTGAAAAATGGGAAAAAGTTTAAATAAAAGACAATATACATGTACATGCATAATTACATTTGTGAAAAAGACTTGTACACAAGAATTTTAACTGACAGATGACAAAAGGAAAATACATGATTTTTTATTAAGCATATTAACAAAAGAAGTTGCCTTCACTGAATAAAAAATATTAAGATAGTAGCATTCCATTTTACTTTTGTCACCTTCTGTATATCTTATGACTAAATATAATAACTTCAAACAAGGTATTAATTAAACTCGGAATTATTTTGATATCTGGAAAAATCACTTTCCCACTTGCAATAACAACTAACCCTACTAAGGGGTTAGTCCATGCGTGCATGAACTTACCTTTAGTTAGTTACCATTCATGTTCTATATAGAAACTAACTAAAGGTTAGTCCATGCACGCATGGACTAACCCCTTAGTTGGGTTAGTTGTTATTTCAAGTGGAAAAGTGATTTTTCCGGATATTAAAATAATTCCGAGTTAAATTAATACCTTGTTTTCATATTTTTATTTTTTATGTTTTAACTATCATGATCATGATTATACATGTACAAACATTTTTATATACATGTACATTGAAAATTCTCTTGGTCTAATTGATAGGGATGCTAATTGAAATAATCACTAACTTCATACATAAATGAACAATTGAGTAGGCTTATCTTTTAATGTAAACATATTCACTTATATGATAATTACAAGTACCAGTAATGAATTATATCACAATACACTGTCATGAAATTGATAATCATTGGAGATACACTTAAAAGGCTGAAGTCATAAAAATCTTATCTTATTAAAATGAACATCATATTTACATGAACAAATGTATTTATATGAAAAAAGTAATATCTAACTGTAATCATTTTCATCATAATTACTCAAAAGTGTATAAATACATGTATACTATGATATTCATAACATTACTATTTGCACTACCTTTCTAAACAAAAAAGAAAGCCCTGAAGTTGAACTTAAAAAGGGAGACAGAAAACATTAGGCCAAACAAAAAAGTATGTGTGTTTACTGTCACATGCTGAAAAAAATTAGGGTCGGTAGGTAGGAAATTATTTTTTTTTTATAATTTTTTTTTACCTTGAGTCTATGTGGGCAGCTTTTTGACCTTAACAGTGCTTAATGGAAAATGCTCAAAAAAACTTTAAGGTAGGGGGGTAAAAATTAGGTAGGGTAGGGTGACAGTAAACTCACCTACTTTTTTTTTTTGGCCTTATCAGGCTCCAAAATAAATCTATATTTAAAATGTTTTGTTGAACATGAGAGCAAAGTCATATTTTGAAAGTGGAAAAATCTATTTTGTCATAAAATGTATAAATTATTAACACATATTTTCAAGACATTTAAGAATTAATTGTACAATAATAATTTTAATAAAAATAAATTCAATTTAATAAAATTTTATTGTATTAGAAATAAATTAAACATGATAAGTTTATAGGTCTCTTGTCCAACAACTGTTTCAAGATGGAACCAGTGTTTTGATATAAGTGAACCAGTGACTGAGACAGATGTACTTACATTTGTAATTTAACTTTGTTCATTTAATTTGTTAAAATTTAAAGATTTATTTCATTTCCTGTTTTTGCCTTTTTTATAACAGTCTATGGAATTATACAGAAAAACTCTTCAATCTGAAGAGGGGTCTTATTCTCCATCTAATCAGTGAAAATGATTACTTGTCTTTCTATTAATCTCCTGCTGATTCCTGTCATATTACAACATCTGGACATATTATTAAGGTTATGTAATGTGATTCTAAAACTTTCCAAATGGTGAGAAAAGTCAAGACCCTTTTTTATACAACCACAAATTTTTTGCGATCATATAATGGTATGGCGATGTCGTCGTCGTTGTCGTCGTCTGGGGACATTTGGTTTCCGTGCGATAACTTGAGTAAATATTGACCAATCCTTATGAAATTTTAATATGATGTTTCTTACCACTAGAAGAAGGTTCCTTTTGTATTTGGGGTTGGTGGCCCCTACCGTTTTGGAAAAAAGGGCCAAAAGGGGCTAAAACGGATGTATTGACAAAACTGTTGTAGAATGTTTATTATTCATTTGATTTTTTAAATTCTTTTTTTATTGAATTCCTCATTAAATTCTGTCAACAAAATGTGTCAAAGGTTTTGATGTATATCGAACCTTTACATTGCTACAGGGGGCCAAAGATAGGCCACACCCAAAAAATCAACTTTATTTGTGGTCCAATTTTCAAAATCTTTTTTTCATTGGAATCCTTGTGAAAATCCTTGCCTGCATTTTTCAATCAGATTTGCAATATCTCTTACTGTTTTTGAGATATAAGGGGTTAAGGGCAAAAAACGTCATTTTTATAAGTAGGTCAAGGCAAATGGTTTTACACAGGAAATTTAGCTGTAGTGGGCCAGCCAATTGATATGAAGTTTAAATATGATGATTACCGGTATATCCACTGAAGGAAGCTTTTTATTGCATTTGGGGTTTTTGGTCCTAACCTTTTAAAAAAAAGGGCCAAAAAGGTTGTAAGAGATATTGCAAATCTGATAGCAAAATTAGGCTGGGATTTTCACAAGAAATTCAATGGAAAAAAGTTTTGAAAATCTGACAAAAAATGAAAAAGCTGATTTTAACAGTGTAGCCAATCTTTAGCGCCATGTAACGGTGCAATATATACATGTATATCTCTTTGTAAATAGTCAATGACAGTGTTTTAGGATTCCTATTACCTGTTACATAGGGTAAGTGGATTTTACAGGTTTCTGTATTAAGTAATTTCTATTGTGGGTAAGTGATTTTTTTGCAATTTTTTATACGGTTTAGTGAGATCTAAAAAAATTCATAGAACACTGTGTAAATATTTTATATAACATAAGATTTGGTTTCATCATAATTATGTAACTATCATTTAACAAATAGTTGGTCAGAAAAGACCTGCTGTGAACACATGGCCTTATATATATTGATATGGCCAGATATGGCCAGATAGATATCTATGAATAAATAAGAATCCAGTTTCCAATAAAGAAATAAAACATCCATTTGAGATATCATAACAGTTATACCAATTTCATCATATAAAATTGTTGTTTATTAAATGAATATGTCTAACTTTCACGGAACATAATTACATTAGTTTTTTTTTATATGCAATTTAAATGTTCAGCAGTGACATGAGTGAGGGGCTTATTTTAAGATCAGCTTCAAACTTTATACAACCACCATGACCATGCACAGTACAAAAGGTCTTTTTATATGAATGTAGGTATCTGAAGAAAAAAAATTACAGCTTCACTTTTTTTTATATTGAAAGTCACAAGAGTATAGTTGTCTACAATATAGTCATTTTTTTTGTGTGTCTCTGAAGGAGTTTGTAAAATCTAGTCTCTAATGGGGTTATAATGAGCAAAGATAATTCTACCATAGGGTTATAATTAAATCTTAATCATACATGTAGCTGGTCATTTAAGAGTTAACATTGCATCTTCTATACATCCCTTATCACAATATCTAAGTATTGCACAGCAGGAAATAACATTTTAAGGGGTATCTGATAATTGATTTTGTATATTGGTCTACAATGGGATTACTAAAATAAATGAAAAGTCTTCAATGGGGTTCCATATTCAGGAAAAGTAGTCTACAAAGGGGTAGGGGTCCAAGGCCCCACAAAAACATTTTTTCAAGAATCCCCCCACCTTAGTTTGGTATTTCTCTTGAAAATGAAAAAGTAAAGTATACATTGAGAACTGAATGGACAAGAAACAAATCAAAATGGACAATGGATGCTGTTAAAATCAAATTAAAAATAACCAAAAGGTTAGACAAATAAAATGAACATATTTTCTCGTTTTTAATATTATTTCTAAATAATAGATATACTTGTCTTCATGATTTTAAAAAAGAAAATGAAATAAGATTTTATAAAAATATGGTATGCTTTGAGATATAATCAGATATAAAATAAAATGGAAATTTTCTAATAATTGAATTCAATTCAATCTTTTAATCTTTAAGCAAATTAATTTTCAAATGTGTAATACTAATAGGCAAAATATTTTTTTGTGATATGCATTAATTCCTTCTTCAGCATGTTTTTTTCTTGACCTCTGCTGCCAAAGAGATATATATATATATATTTATTTAGAAACTACCCCTTTACATCGGGGGCACCTGCAACCAGGGTAGAAGTAGCGGTGCGTCTAGTTAAAACATTTAAAAATATTTACAGGTAATATTTACATACATACATGTATCATATCCATTTAAAATTCACATAGTCATAAAATGTATTTACTGACGTAAAAAAGACATAAAATCTGGAGACAAAAAATAAAATATTAAAAACAAATACTGACATTGACATCTTGAAACATACATCATTAATTAGAATAGGTCATCAATTGTCTCTATTAACGATACTATTACGATAATTGAACATGTCTAAAAGCAACATTCTTCCATTAACATCATAAAAATATCCAACTTCACTGTTAAAAGCATAACCTATGTCTCCAATTAAAAATAAAATTTTGGCACGTGACGACAGTTCCATGAAACCGACGGTATTAGTCGTATACGAAAAAATAGTAAAATATTTTTGCCGGATATGCTCGAGTGCAGGGCAATGCAAAAGCAAATGTTCAATATCTTCAGACTCGCCAGAGTCACATAACGGACAAAATTCATTTTCAGACAAGTTCATCCTTAATAGGTTTTTGTTGACAGGCAAATAATTTGTCCGTGCAAGCAGCTTCAATCTTGAAGATTTGAAGTCACTTGCGTCGGACAAATATGTCTGTCTTCCGATTTGTACATGACAATTTAAATATATGTTAAGACTACTCTTAGAAGTGACGTCTTGAAATAACTTATCCCGGGTAAAATGTCCATATACAGAATCAAAGTTTTCAAAATCAAAATTATCTCTAAGATCATTAATTTCTTGTACATATCCTAAGCAGTCTTCGCCATGCCGTAGAAGCTCATCGAATACACGCACGCATAGTCTACTTACAGGTAATGTATTAATTCGTTTGAAATAAGATACTCTCTGACGAGTAATGAATGCCGTTACTGGCTCCCAGCCTAATTCGAGTAGCAGAGCACATTTAGGAATGTTCATTTTCGTATTTAGAACTATCTTAGCCGCTCGGTATTGCCAACTCTCGATCAGTGATAGATTTGCAGAAGATAAAGGAGCCCATACAGAGCATGCGTGTGTCAAGGTGGGCCTCAAAACAGAGTTCCAGAGGGCGTCACCAAAGTTTATTCGGTTAAAGTCCCCGTGCTCACCAAGGACGCATGTCATATAATTCAACAGATTTTCTATTTTGTCTTTTAAGTACACATTTACATGGTGACTGGATCTAAGGACCCTGTTTACATGGTAACCAAGATACTTATATTCATTCACCTCATCTATGTGTTGTTCACCGAGCGACCACTTATTATTTAGATCAACTCGTTTTCCAACAACCATAACTTTTGACTTTTTAGTGTTAAATCTTAAATTCCACTTTGCTGCAAATTCGTATGAAATATTCAAGAGTGATTGAAGCTCCTCTTTAGATTTAGCAATCAAAACGACGTCATCCGCGAAGAGCAGGCAGTTTATAAACTGTTGTTGGAGTTCATATCCAAAGCCACGGTTATCGAGCATCTTAACTAAATCGTTCATTAGTATAGAGAAAAGGGTAGGTGACAACACACATCCCTGTTTGACGCCATAGTCCTGTTCAAACCACCCTGTTTCTATATCTCCGAATAAAACTTTGTTTTCAACGTTTTCGTAAATTTTACGTAATAGACGCCAGACCTTTCCTTGTATGCCGCTTTGCCACAGCCTGACGAAAAGGCCATCTCGCCAAACTCTGTCAAAGGCCTTAGATAGATCAAGGAAGGCTAGATAGAGCGGTTTTCTAGAGGAGCGAGATAAAGCACAGATTCCTTGAAGAGCAAAAATTTGGTCTTCAATTCGCCTGTCCTTTCGGAAGGCTCCTTGAGATGAAACAACTAGTACCATTAGATTTTCAGAAAATCAGGCCAATGAATAATATACATGTATGGATGTTTCCAACCAATGACAGTATCCTGAATGAAGACTTACTTACCAAATTATTAATCATGTTTATTGAAATTATGAGTCTTCTACATGGATCTACCAGGACAAAGAAAATATCCATAGCCCCTCTACCCCCATAAAAAATCAAATTGATGCTCCCTCTGCACAATCATTTTCCGTGTACATAGCGATAAATAAATAAAACTCTGTCAAAGGCCTTAGATAGATCAAGGAAGGCTAGATAGAGCGGTTTTCTAGAGGAGCGAGATAAAGCACAGATTCCTTGAAGAGCAAAAATTTGGTCTTCAATTCGCCTGTCCTTTCGGAAGGCTCCTTGAGATGAAACAACTAGTACCATTAGATTTTCAGAAAATCAGGCCAATGAATAATATACATGTATGGATGTTTCCAACCAATGACAGTATCCTGAATGAAGACTTACTTACCAAATTATTAATCATGTTTATTGAAATTATGAGTCTTCTACATGGATCTACCAGGACAAAGAAAATATCCATAGCCCCTCTACCCCCATAAAAAATCAAATTGATGCTCCCTCTGCACAATCATTTTCCGTGTACATAGCGATAAATAAAGCCTTTGCATTTCCAGTGTTAAGTGTGCATATGAAACAGGCCATATAAAACAATTTTTATATTTGATTTAAGACTTTCATTCAAGTTCTGGAAATTTGAAAAGGAGAGATATATTTTCCTGGACGGTCTTATGAATTTGCCATTTTAAATTTTGGAAAATAATATGCAATTGATTATTAAAGTTGGAAATTTAAATGAAAACAAGAAATATCATCTGGATTTTCTAATTTATTGTTATCAAAATAACTGGATTTTTTAAGATTTAGGTAATTTTTTTACTGGAAATTTCAAGAAAAAATGATTTTTTTTTCTGGATTTCCTTTACCTTCTATAGGGGGGGGGTCCATAGAAATACCCAAGAATACCCAAAAATACCCAAGAAAACCCAAGAATACCCCAAAATACCCAAGAATATCTTAAATAAAGTAGAAAATATGGAAAGAAGATTAAATATTGAATTATTTATCGATAAAAACATGTCTTAGATTAATATGCACTATTTTTCAATGCCGTATGCCACATTTTTGGGTATTCTTGGGTATTTCTATTATCCAATCTTGTGTGATTAATCAGGTGTGAATACGTAAACTCTTGCTTGTTTTTTACTTATGTATAATTATAAACATACATAATTTTATACGGACTATAAAACAAAACAAAAAGAGACAAAATGTATTTTGTAATACATAATCGAAATTTTATATATGTGTATCCCGGACACGGGCCATATATATTAGCGCAAAGATTTCAAAATGCTTGAAAATCTCTATTTCTGAATGTTCTATTTTTTTTTTTTTTTAAACTAATATTTTTACATGTTTTTTTTACCTATGCCTTTATCTAAGCCAATTCTAGAGTTGGCAATATATAAATTCACCTTTTTACAAAAAATTATAAGTTTGTATCCATAATTATTTGGTTGACAGTCGCACTGAGTGACTCTTGTAAGAGGAATATTCTGAGATAACAGATTTTTGTAGTCTTCTAAATAAGATAAAATATCATCATCATCATCTAAGTGAAATAACTCTAAAAAATTTTGATCTGGAATGATATAGTCATTCCGTGTGCTTGTCTTGGCATTTAAATCGCCAACTAACCCATAGTAAAAGTTACATTCCTTTAACAAATCAAGTAATTCTTTTTCTATTTCCTCAAAAGCGTCAATATCTGCATATTTTGAGCCTTCTGGTGGTATGTAAACACACCCTATCAAAACATCTTTATCATATTGAAACAATTCTTTTGAAAGTTTTACCCATTGTACAAATTGACTTTCAGAATTAATAAAGTTAATGTATTTTGCAATAATAGTTTTATACAATATACATATACCTCTTGACTTTTTTGTTACATTTTTTCTATTTTTTGTGATGTACTTATCTAATATATCATTATCATCTAGTTTAGTTTCAACAAACATACAAATATCATAGTTTTCTACAGTTTCATTAAATTCAATAAATTTAAGTTTGATTTTAAACCACAGATATTAAGATACAATAAGTTCAAAGATGTGTTAATACATTTATTTTGTCCTCTTGTACACCTGTCCTATTCTCTATTCTCTGCATCTGTTGTTGACCATTCAACTGTTGGTCTTTTGGAGGTTGCCAGGGTTGTCTGGGTGAAAAGCCTGGTCCTGTTCCTGGACCATATCTTGGAGGTGGACCCAATCCCCTTGGTGGTTGAGGCTGAAATGGACCTCTAGGAATAAATCTTTTTTTTTCAATGAAAAGTTTTTCTTTTACTATCACAGCATGGTGACCTTTATCCCTAGCATCCTTCATAAATGGCAGTTATTGTTTTCTCCTTTCATGCAATAACTTCTGGTGGAAATTGTTCTTGGACTACATATTTGTCATTATCTTTTAATTTGGCTATTGCAGTTTCTAAAACTTTATTCCTGTCTTTTCTCCTTTCAAATTTTGCTATAATTCCTCTTGGTGATTTGTCAGGTTTGGGCTTTAGTCTGTGTACAACATGGAAGGGAATCTCATCTGTAATACCAAGAATGTTCTTTATGAACCCAACTACTTTTTCCTCTGTGTTTTCTTTATTATCATAGTTGTCCTCAATGCCTCTAAAAACGAGATTGTCTCTCATTGACCTGCTTTGTTGCTCAACTAGTCTGTTTCTAAGATGACAGTTCTCTGTCATTAAATCATTCAACTGTCTGTTTATACCATTGATCCTAACATTGTAAACTGTGCATCTACAAGGCCTTGATCTAATTTTACTGAGTTATTAGTGTTGGTGTCTACTTTGTCCTTAATCATTGAAATTTCACTATCAAGCTTTTTGAACTGACCTTCCATAGCCACAACTCTGTTTAGAATGTCATCCAACATGTCTAGTTTTTGAAGTTTTTCTGTTATTGTGTTCATGAAGAAGTCCATTTGAGTTTTCATTTGTAAGGTTTCTGGTGGCCACGTGGTGGTGGTGGTGAAGGTTATGAGGTGAGGTTGTACTGGTGTCGGGAACGGCGCAGATGGGTGGTATGGTGTGAAAGGATAACCAGGATACGGCCCGTACGCCGCATTATTGGCAGATGCAATCACGTTACTTGTGTCCTGAATATCTGGTGTTTGGAATGGGGTTTTATTGTTTATTTGTTTCAATTTCGTTTCCGAATCATTGTTGTCGGCCATCTTTGCAGGGTTTATTGGTGAAGGGGTACCTGACTCCATCTCAGTTTACGTTTCTTATTATCCCTTTTTCGTATCATTTTTATGTGCCATTTGGTCATCTAAAGTCTATTTGTCACATTGGGACTCTACTTTACGGTAATACTCCACATCGTCTAGTATAATTTTTATCTTTCGACCAGGGCTTCATAACACTACATGTACTCTTGCCGCCATTTTTTTTATTGATATAAAGGCAGGACGGCTGAAAAAAATATAGCAGCTTTTAAAAAAAAATTGCTCGCCCTAACACGCAAAAAAAATCCAGCCTCGGCTTTTTCCGAAAATTAAAAAGCAGGACGAAGAAAATCACAATAGCCCCCTATAAAAATCAAATGGGTGATCCCTAATCATTTTAACAAATAACAAAATTTTTAAAAAATTGACAAATAACAAAATTAAATATTTGACAAATAACAAAAAATAATGTTATGCTATTTTATATCATTTGTTACATTTGATTAAGCATAAAAAAAAACTTATAAAAAAAAATATATATATTTTTTCTAATGTGATATTAATTTTTTAAGGCTTTTCTTATTTATAAGGAACCGGCACTACGTGCAATACGAAATAATATGCCTTAAGGTTTTAGTAGGTAATTGATACGGACGGCACATGCTAGGCGGGGTAATCGAGACATCAAAGGATGACAGGTTTTTGTCTTCCCTTCTGTAAAAATTAAAAAAATTGAAGTATAAAGAGGTGTTTCGGGGGTATTCTTGGGTGTTCTTGGGTATTTTGGGGTATTCTTGGGTATTTCTATGGTCCGATAGGGGGTGTATGGATTATTTCTGGAATAGCCCAATCAGATTTTGATTCCAACAAAACTTGAATGTGAAATGAATGTACAATGCAATTATTTGTCATTTCTTTTTTATCACTTTAATAACGATGCAAAAAAAAGTCACTGATGCTAGTTTAATTTTAGGAAGATAATGAAGTTCGTAAAACATTTGTAAGTAAAAAGTAATATGTGACACAACTAAAATCCACAAATCAGAGAAAAACAATGGGGAAAATAAATTAATTTTTATTTTTAAGGAGAAATACACAAAAGTCATGTTTTTTTCATATTGATTCATCATCACTGGCTTGGGAAGCTTGAAAAGCATTAAATTTATAAATTAACCAGTCACTATCTACATCTGTACAATCCTTCAAAAGAATGCAATTAATCACATTAAACTGTCCATCTGCTAATCTCCTTGCCATTTCAAGTATTTCAATGTCTCTTGCGTTCAAATCGGGTAGACTTTGTAGTATCACAAAAACTTCAACAAAAGTTTTTCCTTGCATTTCTATCACATTTAAACTGTGTGTAAACGCATTTATTATCTTGTCTCTACTCACACAGATGCACTCTTTTTCCTCTTCACTTAATTTGTTGTAATTAGTTTGAAGTTCTTTTAAAGAATTTGGTTCAATCTTGTCGGATAATTCATCGAACTTTCCGTTTGCCAATAGTTCTGATATATATGTAACAGCGTGGACATACCCTCGTTGAAACTGGAAAGACCAAACATCTACGCCATATTTCAATTCAATAGTTTTTGCTTTGAAGAAGTTGATAACAGGACCAATAAATGACAGGTGCTTTACTTTTGGCATGTCCATTAACTGGTGTCTTGAAGAACCAGTGGAGAAAAACCTGTCGGTACATATTTTAAACTTGTGTTGTTGACTCTGAGTCCGGAGTAGTTGGATCGAAGATTTTATAAAATTAAAGTTTCGGAAATAACTTTTTAAAAACATCTTTGTATTTTGGGGGAAGTTCAGAATTAGGGAATGCAATGTACTGATCGACTTTGGAGATGATAAAAGGCAAATTAATTCTGTTAAAGGGTTCCTTCTTCAAACACATGCACAGCCACGCATTTGTTTATCATCTTTTATACAAATCAGAAAAAGAAATGACAAATAATTACACTGTTCATTCAATTATTGCACATAAGTTTCGCATGTAAGTTTCGTTGGAATCAAAATCTGATTTACCCGTTAGATAACTCAGCACTGAGACAAGTCTTATGTCATAAAGCGAACGTATACACAAAGCAACAAGTAGTTTGTTTCAGCTATTTCTGAGAAATAAAACTAGAGATTAAATGAAAACATCATGCGAAATCATCTGGACTAAAGCCTAAATTCAGGGGGTCCAATGTAATTGGTAAGTGTGAAGCATAATTTGGTAAGTGACTATAAAGATGGCGGAAAAACCTCGCTTCGACCGACACCAGTCAGTTTTCTCTTCGTGTTTACAAAAGTTGTATACATCTAATGAATAAAACCATGTTACCTTTCGGCAATTATGAGTTATGAGAAATAGTCCATAACAAAAATGTGATGCTTGATTTGCTTTTTAAAAAGCTATTGAAGAAAAACCGACCACTTGACAGGAAAGTTTTTGTCATGCCGAAAAACACAGGCTTTGTTTCAGGTACTCTGATCACAAACGTTAGGTTTTATGGTGTTTTGTGGTTCACCAACAAGCATGGATATTCCCCAATATTTGTTTCTGTAAAAGAAACATGTATTTGTTGACATATTTACAATTATTTGATTTTTTGGTAAGTGCAAGTCGGTTATGTTAATTTCACATTGCTAATTCGGTTACCTTGCTATGATGAGTATGGTCTGGCGTTAACACATTTTCTGAGCACTAAGTTTTATTTTAAAAGGCGTACAAGTTCCGCGCACTCGTATAAACCTGTGTGCGTTCACCGACTCGTGATCATATTTTGGTTATTCACTCGACCCAATTAATTATCCTATAAGGGTCATCGGTAAATTTCAGAGGACTTGGCTTTTCAATAAAATTGTACGGGACCAAACATTGCACCTTTCTATGTTACCGTGGTGTATATTAAAATTCATTTGATGTTTGTTTATGGATATCATTATTTTTTGTGTGTACATTGCTAGACACTGTTTAAGATTTCATTTTGATTATCAGTTTCTGAATACGACAGTACCGTTTTGTCTGTAGAATATGAAATGAGAGGAGAAACTGAATTGTTGTTTATTCAATTAATTCAACTGTGAGCATTTTGTTGCAATTAGGACACTATGATAACTTGTTTCAGTTATAGCTAATTGCTTAGAATCCTTGAGGTTTAACTTAGCGATGCATTCATACTTTGATAAAGATTGATTGATTGATTGTTGTCTGCTTCATGTCCCGTCGGCGATATTGCAGCCATCATCGGGACAAAAACAGGTTATTATTACTGAATAAAACTTTGATATAAAACAAAGTCAAAAGACCGAAACTAAAATGTTTATCACCAATAAATAGATAAAAGTAGACATTAAAACAGACTTTGATAAAGAAATTGAAAATGTCAGCTGGACGTTTTTTTAAAAAATTTAGTTCAATGTTATACAAATGTTAAAAAAAACATCAATTACACATATGAAACTGTCATGAAAACATTTCATTAAACATTTTCTTGCTATAAGTTGTAACATTTAAAAAAAAAAGATTTATAAAAACCATTCTGTCATATCATCAAACTAACATCAGAGAAAATATCATGAAAATGTTTTTAAACATAACATCAATCTAACGTCAGAGAAAATATCATGAAAATGTTTATAAGAATATCTCAGAATGGTTTCTTCAAATGTTAGAAAGTTATATTTTGTTGACATAAATGAAACAATATATTAAACATCAGATATACATAAAAAAAACATAATATTTTTTGCATCCAAACAATATCAGAAAAAAAATGTCTAAAAAAATGTTTTCTGAAAAATGTCATGAAAATGTTTTTTGAAATGTTTGAAAAAAGCATTATACTGATATAATCCCAACCATACACTTGAACGTCATAATTTTTTTTTCTAACATTATTCTGACAAAAGTGAAAACATTTATTTGATATTATAACAACATTTTTGTGTTAACTGGGTTGTGCTTTATTTCTGCTCATTTTGTGGTACGCCTAGGATTTTACACAATATAAAAAGCTCAATATTTATTCTTAAAAAGAAAAGCAATCTGACACATCAAGATTATAAGAACCCCCCAAAAATGGTTCAAGAAAGACAGAAAGGGCCGGATTTCGTTGAACAGGAAGTATATGAGCCACAGACCTAAATTCGAATTCCACGTTATGGGAGCCCATGCTGATGCTGCATACCAAATATCAAGGGGCTGTGATTAGTATTTGCTGAGAAAACTGTGACAAAAGTATTTTCCCCGCCCGCCGCCGCCCGACATTCACCATTTTATAGCCCGGATTTTCACTAGTGAAATCCGGCTAAAAATCGATTACAATAGAACAGGGATTGGACATCCCTGAATAGAAATATAAATATTAAAAACGAAAGAATACAGAATATGTACCAGAAAGACTCGATCCACATATTGAAATGATTTTTATAAATGTACAACAGCAAAATTTCACTGCGTTTCTGGATTAATCTTCATCAGACACGCTATAGGAGTAGAAAACTTGAAAAGCCGGTAGAATATTAGATTTGATGCAACTGGGAATGCAAAAGACTTGCTTTTAAAAGCTTTTGCACTGTCATAATATACATTACCAATTTTTTTAGTACACTGACTTGCACTTACCAAAAAATCAAATAATTGTAAATAGGTCAACAAATACATGTTTCTTTTACAGAAACAAATATTTGGGAATATCCATGCTTGTTGGTGAACCACAAAACACCATAAAACCTAACGTTTGTGATCAGAGTACCTGAAACAAAGCCTGTGTTTTTCGGCATAACAAAAAATTTCCGTTCAAGACTTAGTGCTCGGTTTTTCTTCAATAGCTTTTTAAAAGCGAATCAAGCATCACATTTTTGTTATGGACTATTTCTCATAACTCATAATTGCCGAAAGGTAACATGGTTTTATTCATTAGATGTATGCAACTTTTGTAAACACGAAGAGAAAACTGACTGGTGTCGGTCGAAGCGAGGTTTTTCCACCATCTTTATAGTCACTTACCAAATTATGCTTCGCACTTACCAATTACATTGGACCCCCTGAAATTGTAGGAAGTAAAATCTTATATATATTGGGTCATTTTACCGAAATCCTTCATCAGGAACATTAAAAGATTTAGATAACCTCCAAGATTCACTTCGTAAAATTGACATGAACAATAACAATGTCATACTGATGGGCGATATCAATCTTCCAAGCATAAACTGGGAAACTATGATGGAACAATCAAGCCATCTCCTCAATACGACAAGGAAATAAACCAGAAGATGTTAGAAATAATTAATGAACACAACCTTGAACAAGTCGTAAAAGATCCGACACGCGAAAAGAACATCCTTGACCTATGCTTTACGAAGAACCCTAATTTGATACTGAAATCCGAAGTTGAACCCGGAATGATCGAGTGACCACAACATTGACAAAATATCTGTCAACACTAAGGCAAAAATTCCTAAAAAAACCTCCAAGAAAAGTATACTTATATAAGAAAGGAGAAATAGAAGGAGTGCGATCTGACTTGAAAACGAAATTCGACCATTTTAGACAGGACAGTAAGAATAGCACTATGGAAGACATCTGGACAAAATTCAAAAACATAGTAAATGAATCTATAGAGAGGAACATCACGTCAAAACTAACATCGACAAGATGGAACCTACCTTGGATTACAACATCATCTAAACAATTGATTAGAAAGAAGCAAAGCCTATATAATAAGGCAAAAAAATCGAAAAAAAAAAAAAAAAAACAACACTGGACCGACTTTAAAGCACTAAGACAAAAAGTGAAAGATCAACTCGAATCTGATCATGATAATTATATCGAAGGAATTATAACACCGGAATTACCAACCAGCTCAAATACCGATATCTGCAGGGAACAAATCTATAGTATGCAACAACTAAGAACTTCTGGTCTTATATCAAGGTTATGAAAAAGGACAGCAGCACTATTAGTATGCTTCGTAAAGACGGAAAGGACATTATACATGCAGAAGATAAAGCAAATGAAGAATTTAGACTGTCTAAACTTAAAACACAGAAAGGCAAGAAAATGAAGCCAATTCACATGACAACACCAGGAATAGTCAAACAACTGAAGAACATCAATCCAAGGACAGCAACAGGACCCGATCTAATACCTTGCTGAGACCTTAAAGATTGCGCAGACATACTTAGAAATATTTTACAATAATTCCATGAGATCAGGAATACTACCATCTGACTGGCTGACCGGAAATGTCATCCCAATATTCAAAAAAGGCGACAAAACTGACCCGGCAAATTACCGACCAGTTTCTCTTACTTCTGTGCCTTGCAAGATAATTGAGCACATTATCTTCAGTAGCGTCATGAAACATCTGGACGACAACAAATTACTATCGTCATATCAGTACGAATTCAGAAAGAATCACTCTTGCGAGCAACAGTTATATAATCAACACCATCGAAGACCTAGCAAAAATCAGAGATCAGAAAGGACAAGCCGACATTCTTATCCTCGACTTTAGTAAGGCATTCGACACCGTGACTCATCGACAGCTAGTCCATAATCTAAGATACAAAGGTATTGACAACTTCACAACTAATTGGATACAGAACTGGCTTCAACACCGAACCCAAACAGTACTTCTAGATGGAAACAAATCCCAGCCGGCTAGCAGTAACATCTGGTGTACCGCAAGGAACTGTATTAGGCCCCCTTCTCTTCTTACTGTACATCAACGACATAGGAGATGAATTAACACCTGGGGCTAGCATTAGACTATTTGCTGGCGACTGTTTAATATACAGAAACATCAAGACTCACAATGATACAAACATACTACAAGAAGATTTAACCGGATTAGAGAGGTGGTCTATGTTAATTATGGCAGATGACATTCAACCCCAAAAAGTGTTATGTACTACAGATGACCCACAACACCAACAACAAAATCGAAAGACCCTACAAACTCCATGAAACAACACTAGAAGTGAAAGAGCACAATCCTTACCTGGACACTGAGATAGACAGCAAACTCAAATGGAAACATAATATGGACAATTAAGTCACAAAAGCCACCCAACAACTCAACTTTATCAGAAGAAATCTGCACCGATGTCCACAAGAGATAAGGCACAGGATACGATTACGGCAAAACCGTAAAAATAAGAAATTCTTATTGTTACGACAAAGACGAAAATCGGAACGAATGACGGGACAGAGACCGAATCATTTACGGCCGTAACAATAAGAATTATCTTACAATTACGGCACTTATAATTACGACAAATATTGCGTTAGAGCTTTACCAAAAATAAGAAACTTTCTTTCGCAACTTTTTTTTATTTTATTTTATGCTGAATAAGATACTTAAAACAAAAACTTGTTCAAATTGGTGGCCATAGAACCGTTACCGAAAACATAACCGAAGCAATTGACTTGTCGAGACAAATTTTAGTGGAGAAAACCCGTTTTTTATCCGCCAAAGGATGGAACGTAAAATGCGTGTTGATCCAAAGAAAAAATGCCGAATGGAACCGATGCACAGTTTGTTCCATTCATGTCCACACTGCAGCATCCGTAGTCTTAGATGAATACCTTGAATGGTTTCACCAGAGATGCGCCGCATGTATGTGCCATAAATTACCAAAATTACTTTGAGTTAAATTTAGATCATTAAAATTTTTGCCCGCTTTAATATTATATGAATTAATAAATGTTATGTCACTCTTTATTTCATATTGTCACAATATCGATTTACCGTAATAATAAGTGCCGTAATAATAATAAAAAAATCTTATTGTTACGGTCGTAACCGATTCGGTCTCCGTCCCGTCATCCGTTCCCGATATTCGTCTTTGCCGTAAAAATAAAAATTTCCTATTGTTACGGTTTTGCCCATATTTGCCGTAACCGTATCCTGTGCCAAGAGATAAAAGAGCATGCTTATTCAGTCGCTCTAGTGAGACCACACCTGGAATATAGCAGTTCTGTATGGGACCCCCCCCCCCCCCCCCCACTGGCAAAAAGACACCACCAGGATAGAGAACATATTCAACATCGAGCAACTACCAATACCATCCTGGATCAATGACAGCTATACTTCACACGCTAAACTGGCCAACACTTGCAACTAGAAGAACAGCAAATCGACTCATAATATTTCACAAGATTATATACCACCATGTTGCAACTGAAATACCACCATATTATCTCACAACTACCTTGAAGAAGAACAAGGCACAGCCATACAGCCAGCATCATGCAGCCACAATGCAACACCACAGAATATAACAGCAGCTTCTACCCGAGAACCATCCGGGACTGGAACCATCTACCTGATTCGATAGCAACGGACCCCGATATTACCACCTTCAAGGAGCACCTCTGGTCTGACCTCCATCCAGAGACCAGAGAGACGACGTAGACGCGAGCATCATCTTGTTTTTAACCCGCATAGACTTGTTTTAACCTGTAAATAGACTGAATGTACAGCACCTGCACTCATAGATAACTCGGCATCTGCGTGAAGAAGAGAAGATGTCAAGTGAAGTTAATTTCACCGATAAACATTTTATAATTATTTTATTTTTATTATAGTTTTAGCTTGTAAAATATTTAAAGATAAATTGTAACTTTGGGAGCGTCGCAGGTTAAACATGCCTAATATTATTACTGAATATATTATATTGATATCTTTATTTCCTTTTATAGAGACTAACGTTTGTGGATTAAGAACTGGCTCGGGGTCTGTTTTGTATAATTTAGGGAAAAATCAACGTGTTTACTTCCGGTTAAAAATTTCGATTTTTTTGTTGTTGTAAATATATTTAGAGAAAACATAATAATATTGAATATGTATTACGACCAAGGTGGCATGGAATACGAACTAGAAGAAGATAAACTGTATGATTATTGTTGTGAAAATGGTGGTGCCTCAAAATATTACCGGATTCAATCATACATGTACATTGCAGACCTCATTATTTACAAAAAAATGTAGATATCTTTAAAAAAAAGTTAAGGATAGGGCTGCTCTTTGCAAAATACGTGTCAGCGCTCATAACTTAATGATTGAGAAGGGAAGATACCTAAAACTAAAAATAATAGAAAGAAAATGGACATTTTGCGATGCAGAAGAAGTTGAAAATGAAGAACACTTCCTTTTGCATTGCAAACACTACAAACAGTTAAGAGATACATTTTTCAATAAAATTAAAAGTTATATCCCAAATTTAAATCTCTCAATAAATAACAATTCCCTACTGAGCCCCTTATTAAATACCAAATCTAAAATTGGTTTAAAACTTACATCTGCATTTATTTTAGAATGCTTTGAACTAAGAAAATGATATGTCATACTGACAAAACTTATTGCAATTGGCTGTATTGTTTGCTTTAAATTGCTTATTATATCACTACATACATGTAATTATAACTACAGTTTATAATGTAAAAAATTATGTAACATTTGTATGTTTCATTTATTACTTTGTGCCTTAACCATGTACTGATCTATGAGTTTGTGCTAATAAATATTTGTATTTGTACAACTGAAAATCTGAGTCTAAAATTACACAGGTGTACAAGCCCTGGCCTTCAAGCTACATAGAGGGACTTGCCTAGCTACAATAATGCAGTTCCTTTGACATCTTTGATTTGATAGAGCTACAATGGGATTATGTAACTTGCAATTGAGCAAATCAAATTTCTTTGTCACATTAAGCTTCAAAATGGTACTTTAAACAGACCCGTTGCTGTAAGTGTCACACAACTTGTGTGAGACTCATGCATTTAGTCGGCAATTTTTTTCAAATCTCACGCTTGCAGCTCATTAAAACTTGACAGCCCTGTTAATAAGTTTTCTCCACACACACTCAGTGAAAAAAGCATTGTTTTTATTATCATGAAAATGTTAATTAATTTGTTAAATAAAATTATGTTTTAATAATCTGATCCTGAACTTCATTATAAAGTTCAAGATCAGTAGTCTTAAACAGGTTGGAACCAATGCCTGAAATCGGGTATAATTCCTGATTTCAGGGATAGCAGACTTTGTAACAGATTTTAAGCTTATTTGATACATAAGGATGATTCCTTTAACAGGCTTCGGTAGAAGCCTCTACTAAAGGCTCAAATTCTTCTTCCACGGATGTTGAATTTGGTCCGTGACTTCCATGCATAGCTAAGTATCTATCTCTGCTCTATAGTTGTTGTAAAGAAGTTCTTGGTTTTCCCAATGTCTATCAAGTCGGTTTTTGAAGCTGTTAATTGATGGTGCATTCACCATGTTCACAACATTATAGGGTAATTTGTTCCAGATTTTCGAAGCTCTGATGGAAAAGAAATTTCTTCTGCTCTCAAGTGTTGGTCTTTGCTGAATAATTTTCAAATTGTTGGTCCTTGTGCTACAGTACCCAAAGAGACATACCGTGACTGAACACTGTGATAGTGGTGCACCACTGTATGGTAGCCCATATTAAACTTATTTATTAATTAAAACAAGATTGTCATAAAATTCTTTTTGGAAATTGTTAAATATAACCATGATAACCATTCCCTCTAAGTGTAAAATTAATTTTCAAAAAATCTTTAACCACAAAAAGATATTTGTTTTTAGCTCACCTGACCCGAAGGGTCATGTGAGCTATTGGCGTCACTTGGCGTCCGTCGTCCGTCCGTCGTCTGTCCGTAAACTTTTTCAAACGTTAACTCCTCTGACACCATAAGTCCAATTGAAACCAAACTTGGTATGGTTGTTCCTTAGCATTCGGTGCTTAGAACTGATGTGGGGATTTTTGATTCGTCGTAAAACATGGCCACGTGGCTAAAAATAGAACATAGGGGTAAAATGCAGTTTTTTGCAAATAACTCAAAAACGGCTACAGATATCAAAATTCTGGCATAGGGTAAAAGTGATCAGCATCTCAAGATCTACCAGCTCTGAAATTTTGAAGAAAATCCAACAACCCATGTAGGAGTTATTGCCCTTTTTGTGGATTTTTTGCAAATTTTGCACCTGTTTAGCTCAATATCTTGACAACTATACAAGATATTTGAGAAATTTAAATTGCATATTGTTAAGCGCATCAAGATCTACAAAATTTGTAACAGGGTCAATGTTGTAGGACCTTTCCTTTGAGGAGTTATTGCCCTTGGAACGTCAAAATTGAGCATTTTAACTGCATTTCCTTATATTGAAAATGTTAACTCCTCTGACACTTTAAGTCCAAATGGAACCAAACTTGGTATTATTGTTTATTATTATTAGGTGTATAGAACTGTTGTGGGGATTATTGATTGGTTGTAAAACATGGCCGCTGTGGCTGAAAATAGAACATTAGGTTAAACTGCATTTTTTTGCAAATAACTCAAAAAGAGTAACAGATATTTAGATTTTGATTGAGAACAAAAGTGATCAGCACCTTTAGATCCACCATATTGTCAGATGACCCCCTTATTAATCTTATGACCCTTTCAATGTTAAATAGATTTTGCCTTATAACCTTTACTTCAGGCACATATGTCAGGTGAGCGATTCAGGCTCCTGGGAGCCTCTTGTTGTATCTAAGAGTGGTGTACTACTATCACAGTGTTCAGTCACGGTATGTCTCTTGGTGTACTGTATATTTGATGTTGGTGTCTTTGATTAGTTTTATGCAATTTGTTGCTAATGGATCGTAAATTCCGTGTGTTATCTTATATAGTTCAATCATATCCCCTCTTGCCCTTCTGTAGCTTAATGTTTGTAGTTTTAATTTCCTTAGTCTTTCTGGGTAAGAGAGGTTACCAAGGCCCGGGATTTGTTTGGTGGCTCTTTTTTGGTTTTGCTCAGTCTTGTCTGTCATCTTTTTTAGTATGGTGCCCATATCATGCTAGCATAGTCAAGTTGTGATCTTACCATGGCTTTGAAGAGTGGTAGAAAGGTCTCAACTGTCAGGTTTCTAAATGATCGTCTGATGATTGCAAAAATGGAGTTTGCCTTGTTGACCTTTTCGCTTATGTGTTTCTCAAATTTGAGTTGGTTGTCTACAGTGACTCCAATGTCTTTTTCCTCCTCTATTTTTAGCTCACCTGGCCAAAGGCCATGTGAGCTATTGCCATCACTTGGCGTCCGTCGTCATCGTCGTCGTCCGTCGTTGTTAACTTTTCTTCAAACTTCTTCTCCTCTGAAACGGCTGAACAGATTCGAACCAAATTTGGTCTGATGGTACCTTAGGGTATCCCCCACAGAACTGATGTGGGGATTTTTGATTCGTCGAAAAACATGGCCGCCGTTGCTAAAAATAGACCAGGGGGGTCAGACTACTGTTTTTGGCTTGTAAATCAAAAAGTATAAGAGATAGATGAAATCTGATGCCACCCTGCTGCTTCAGCATCAAAAGCCCTACAAAAGTCTCCATTTGGTCCAAGTTGTCAGATGACCCCTTATAGGGGTTACAGCCCCTTAAAGGTGAAAAATAGCGTTTTTTCAGGTTTTTGCCCTATAGTATGGAAACTATTGCAGATAGAGAAAAGCTGTTGTTTGCTTAAATGTTCAGCTCATTTAGCTCTACAAAAGTCTCCATAGGGTCGAAGATGTCAGATGACCCCTTATAGGGGTTACGGCCCCTAAAATGATGTTTTGTCATGTTTTTGGCCTATAGAATGAAAACTATTGCAGATAGAGAAAAGCTGTTGCTTGCTTAAATGTTCAGCACATAAAGCTCTACAAAAGTCTCCATAGGGTTGAAGTTGTCAGACAACCCCTTATAGGGGTTACGGCCCCTAAAATAACGGTTTTTCATGTTTTTGGCATAAAGAATGAAAACTATAGTAGATAAAGAAAAAACTGTTGCTTGCTTAAATGTTCAGCTCATTTAGCTCTTCAAAATATAGGGTTGACATCAAGACCAGGTGAGCGATTTAGGCTCCTGGGAGCCTCTTGTTCCAATGTTCTTTCCCATGAGTTTATAAGTGGCCTCCTGCTGGTTCTTGTCTCTTGTTATTGTCATGTGCTTGCATTTATCTGGGTGGAATCTTAAAAGCCAGGTATTACTCCATTCTTCAAGTTCGTTCAAATCTTGTTGCAAAATCTCCTTATCAGAGCTTTGTTTTATTTCTCTGTATATTTTTGTATGATCTGCAAACATTAGTAAGCTGGTGATTCTACTGTCCCAGAGAGATCATTTATGTATATAACAAAAAGAAGTGGTCCAAGAACAGAGCCTTGAGGTATTCCTGACGACACTTGATTCCATTTGGATTATTGCCCATTCAAAATCACTTTTTCATATATAAAACACTTTCTATTTATTCACAATGCAAATACATGTGTACCCTTAAACCAATTTTGAGGTTCTTGAAATAATTTAATTCAAATTCTGACTTTGATTCTTGTTATCATTCCTTTTGTGTAAATTGACTCCTTCATGTCCTTGGACAATCAGTTTGTTTTCAAAGAACTTGACATCATCACTGTTAAGTTGGTCACATGCATGACATGCCATTTATTTCAACAATGGAGAGTGAGATGAACTCAACTCCTGTGATTTAAAGTTCAGTGCCTTAACCACTCGACCACCACGATAGTGGCCAGGGATTGGGAAGGAATTCCTAGCAAAGGGCCATTTACCACTTTTTTCATGGAAATTCAAAATTTCAAGGGGCCATTTCTTAATATTCTATATCATGTATATAAATTTTTAGATGAAAGGGGTCCATTTTCAGTTTTGATGTGCCAATGGCCTGCCCATTGCCCCCTGCCTTCCCAGTCCCTGTAGTGGAGATAGTGATAGTGATCACTACTTCTGAATGATATATTTAGAGAATGTCGAAGCCTGAATAATTGATTCAAAGCTTGGTATCACCGATATCAGGGATCACAGTATACCTAAGTCCTTTTTCATGTTTTTTGAGGACTATCCCTGATATGAGATATAAACTTGATTTCAGGCTCAAACCTGTTAAAAAATTGACCTTTTCATGAAAAACTTGAAAATTACACAAAGCATCAGACATCACCCCCGCAAAAATGTTTCGTCTCGAGCTGATCTAAACACAGAATATTGATGGGCATACGGAATGTGACTTTTCCTTCTCAATGTACTAAAATTTGATAAATTTATTTGTTTAGATAATATTGTGAATCTGTTCATCAAAAAACTGTGCACTAATTCTCAATATAAGCTTGAATATAAAAATAGAACATTTAGGAAAGACCCGGTTTCGAGAGGTAAAAAAATGTAAACAAACTAAACCGGTTAATTGCTGATGCTTATATTGCACAATATTGTACGATTTTTGGTGAAAGGTTAAATAATGTCATAAAATTCTAGCTGTTCTAACTCGAAATGAAATTGGGACTCTATGACCCTTTCTGTATTTCTGTTATTTACCCGAAATTTGATGACCTTGAGACAAAACATTTTTTACCAGGGTAGTTGAGACACAGTGGATATACACTGTAACTGCTTAGGAATAGAATTACACCTGATGTGATTGGCTTGTGGTGTTGCTTCACTACAAGTAATGGAACTGCATTGTACATGTAGCTCAACCCAACTAAAGATGTCATAGGAGCTGTATTATTGTAGTTAGGCCTTACTTGATCTTCTTGGTCATAGCAAATTTTAGAATACCCTTTTAATATCAATATTTTGTAAGGGTAAAATTGAAAACATTGATTCAAGGAGATAGTACCCCTACATGTATTCTACAGTTTAATTTTCTCTAAATAAGCAGGTTACATGTATTAAGGCACAACTGTATAAAGGGGGAACTTGTTGCCCAAATAACCAACAACCCCTCAAAGCATAAACATATTAACAAGGATAACAAATATAAAAAAGAATAAAATTTTAAGTCCATTTCTTATTTAGAATGGAATATCTTTACCAAAAAAAATAGGCAAAAAATAAATGTTTGTTTGCTGGTGCTAACCTATCTAGAAAAATTGGCCCTACCCAAATATTTTTATCATGATAAATTTTCCTGAGATTACAAAATTATATGACAACTTATGTCTTTTCCATGTTAAAAATTGTGCATTTACCATAGAGGTATCAACAGAAATTCTCTACAATTTGATATGATAAAGTCTTGTATGACACAGGTGACTTCTCTTTCTACTTTTATTAACAGGTGGATTGATTGCAAATTAATTTTTGGCTTAAAAAAAAAGATCCCTACAATGTACATACCTACCCAACCCATCAACTCTGCAACAGCAAACAATTTTGTAAGGGTGGCCTTAACAACTTTTCTAAAAGAACTTTAAGAAGTAAATGTACTGGTCAGAGAGCAGTTATTAGGCCATAATGAAATATTTCTTTGAAAGTATGGGGTGGTGGGCAAATTATATCTTTTATCCATTTTGATAAAATTTTCTGCTATTTAAAAGGAAATTGGCCAAAAATAAAAATAATTTGCAAAAAAATCAAAATAATTTGCAAAAAAATCAAAATAATTTTTTTTTGAGTCAGCAATAAAATTCAGGGTGGAAGGGGATGAGAATCAAGGATATTTTTTATATTGGCCTTAATTCTTTTTCTTCAAAAAGACAAAAGCAGTTTCTTGCCATTTTGTCGAATATTTTGCTATTTTTTCGTTAAAATTGTCTTGAATTGCTCATTATATTAGGCCTCTTCTTCTTTGAGATCAGATTTGGAGAAGTCAGTTGCTCGACTTGATTAGTTCAGAAATGTAGCTAAAACATAAACCATCCTTAGCCTTTTTATACGACCACAAAATTTTTGCGATCGTATAATGTTATGGCGATGTCGTCGTTGTCGTCGTCGTTGTCGGCGTCGTCGTCGTCTGTGGACATTTGGTTTCCGTGCGATAACTTGAGTAAATATTGACCGATTGATATGAAATTTGGAAATGAAGTTTGTAACCGCTAAAGGAAGGTTGGTATTGTATTTGGGGTTTGTGGCCCCTACTGTTTTAGCAAAAAGGGCCAAAAGGGGCTAAATCGGATGTATTGACAAAACTGTTGTAGAATGTTTATTATTCATTCAATTTTGAAAATTCTTTTTTTATTGAATTCATCATTAAATTCTGTCAACTAAATGTGTCAACAGTTTCAATATATATTGCACCGTTATATTGCTATAGGGGGTCAAAAAGGGGCCACACCCAAAAAATTGACTTTTTTATTTGTGGTCCGATTTTCAAAATCTTTTTTGTGGCCCCTGCTGTTTTAGAAAAAAGGGTCAAAAGGGGCTAAAATGGGTGTATTGACAAAACTGTTATAGAATGTTTATTATTCATTCAATTTTGAAAATCCTTTTTTAGCTCACCTGGACCGAAGGTCCATGTGAGCTATTGCAATCACTTGGCGTCCGTCGTCGTCTGTCGTCCGTCGTCTGTCCTCTGTCGTCTGTCCTCTGTTAACAATTTTTCAAAAATCTTCTCCTCTGAAACTACTGAACAGAATTTAATGAAACTTAGTATGATTGATCCTTAGGATGTCCTGTACAAAAGTTGTGTTTCGATTTTTGATTTGTCAAAAAACATGGCCGCTGTGGCTAAAAATAGACCAGGGGGGTCAGACTACTGTTTTTGGCTTGTAAATCAAAAAGTATAAGAGATAGATGAAATCTGATGCCATCCTACTGCTTCAGCATCAAAAGTTCTACAAAAGTCTTCATTGGGTCGAAGTTGTCAGATGATCCCTTATAGGGGTTACAGCCCCTTAAAGGTGAAAAATAGCGTTTTTTCATGTTTTTGGCTAATAGAATGAAAACTATTGCAGATAGAGAAAAGCTGTTGCTTGCTTAAATGTTCAGCTCATTTAGCTCTTCAAAAGTCTCCATAGGGTTGAAGTTGTCAGATGACCCCTTATAGGGGTTACAGCCCCTTAAAGGCTAAAAATAGTGTTTTTGGCCTATAGAATGAAAGTTATTGCAGATAGATAAAAGCTGTTGCTTGCTTAAATGTTCAGCTCATTTAGCTCTACAAAAGTCTTCATAGAGTCTAAGTTGTCAGATAATCCCTTATAGGGGTTACAGCCCCTTAAAGGTGAAAAATAGTATTTTTGGCCTATAGCAGATAGAGAAAAGCTGTTGCTTGCTTAAATGTTCAGCCATTTAGCTTTACAAAAGTCTCCATAGGTTTGAAGTTATCAGATGACCCCTTATAGGGGTTACAGCCCCTTAAAGGCGGAAAATAGTGTTTTTGGCCTATAGAATGAAAACTATTGCAGATAGGGAAAAGCTGTTGCTTGCTTAAATGTTCAGCTCATTTAGCTCTACAAATGTCGTCATAGGGACAAAGTTCTCAGATGACCCCTTATAGGGGTTACAGCCCCTTAAAGGCGAAAAATAGTGTTTTTGGCCCATAGAATGAAAACTATTGCAGATAGGGAAAAGCTGTTGCTTGCTTAAATGTTCAGCTCATTTAGCTCTACAAAAGTCTGCATAGAGTCTAAGTTGTCAGATAATCCCTTTTAGGGGTTACAGCCCTATAGCAGATAAAGAAAAGCTGTTGCTTGCTTAAATGTTCAGCCATTTAGCTTTACAAAAGTCTCCATAGGTTTGAAGTTTTCAGATGACCCCTAATAGGGATTACAGCCCCTTAATCATTAAGCTCTGTATTTGGCCTACAGAATGGCAACTATTGCTGAAAGACAAAAACTGTTGCTTGCTTAAATGTTCAGCTTATTTAGCTATACAAAGTTCTTTATAGGGTTGACATCAAGACCAGGTGAGCAATTCAGGCTCCTGGGAGCCTCTTGTTTATTGAGTTCATCATTAAATTCTGTCAACTAAATGTGTCACTGGTTTTGATAAAAATTGCACCGTTACATTGCTATAGGGGGTCAAAAAAGGGGCCACACCCAAAAAATCAACTTTTTTATTTGTGGTCCGATTTTCAAAATCTTTTTTTCTTTTGAATCCTTGCAAAAATCCCTGCCTGTGTTTTTCAATCAGATTTGCAATATCTTTAACCATTTATGAGAAATTAGGGGTCAAAGGGGCAAAAAACAACATTTTTTAAAGTTTGTCTTATACCAAAAATTAAGTTGAAGTGGGCCAGCCAATTGTTATGAAGTTTTAATACACTGAATAAATGTTGGTATTGAATTTGGGGTTTGTGGTCCCTGTTGTTTTATAAAAAAAGGGTCAAAAGGGGCTAAAACGGGTGTCTTGACAAAACTGATGTAGAATGTTTATTATTCATTCCAATTTTCAAAATCTTTTTTCATTGGATTCCTTATGAAAATCTCTGTCTTAATTTTGAAATATTTCTCTTACAATTTTTGAGAAATTAGGGGTCAAAGGACCAAAAATGTCAATTATAGAATACATGTTTATACATAAGGCTTATTTTTGTATTAGATTATAGATGTTAAAGTAAGTACATATGTGTCAAATATACATTTTAAAGTCCACCACAGGATGCATGTGTCAAAAAATTTTGTAAGTCCACCATGGGCTTCATGTGACAAAAGCAATAGACTATCCATATTGGGCCTCCAACGAACAGGGTTCAACTTGTTGCGGTCGTATCATGCTGCGCTCGGCGTAGCTTTTTATTCTCTTGTTATTTTATCATTTATAAAACTTTCTCATTTGAGGGGTTGCCACTCATTTAAGTTACAACTCCCATTTTGGTGGGTTGTGCCAAACCTGTTAAATCATTCATCTCATGAATCATGATCATCTCATATCATTACAGTAATGTATTATTCTGAAATTAATGAAATTTTTTCCCAAAACATCCAAAGATATCTTCATTTTTAAAACTGGGCTCTATTACATAGATTGAACATTCCCTCAGAAGGGGGGGGGGGGGAAAGGGGGGTGTTGAATCCCCGCTCCCCGCCTCCTTTCTCCCCGTTCCCCGCCCCCTATCTCCCCGCTCCCCGCCCCCTATCTCACCGCTCCCCGCCCCCTTTGAAGTTTCTCACCGCGCTCCGTCCCCATTTCACCCGTTACCAGTTATCTCAACGGAGCATTATAAGACTTTATATAAAGATCCCATAAACATGATAAAAGCGTTTGGAACATGATAACTATTTGTGGTAGATAATTGCCTTAAGTCTCGATCTAATCCGAACGATATTCTCTAGATGATCATGACCTTTGACCAAAAACACCTGTTACCTGCCACTATTTTCAAGGATACCAATATTGGACAGTCTATCAACCAAGACTGCCTTGATATGCGCTAGCCATTTTCGGTAAAAAAAATGCCTTTATATAGTTATATGGTCACAGTCGATTATAGTAAAAATAAAACCAAAATTACAGCAAAGTTCCAGACAATACGCCTGACGCGTCTTTCGTCTATTCAAGGCTCATCACGCAAAGGCACTCTACCAAAAAAAAATCCAAATTGAAAATTCCGAACACTATACGAATGTAAAGAGCGTAATATAACAATAAAACCAAAAATGGCGAACGTGAAAAGAAATTATGACTAAGATCAAACTATGTTTGGGCTAGGAAAAACCTTAGGGCTTAGATAAACCATCAGATTTCAAAACAACGGATTTCTTTTTCTTTATCAATTTAAAACGTTAGAAAAAAGAAGGATATTGTGATTGTGCGTGACAAAAACACACACAATGCCCACAATATACAAAAAAATCCAGTTATTATTAAGGAAATGTTGTTTTGTTCTATTTCAACATGTATCTGTTACAGTAAATTCGTGTAACCAGTAAATACGTGAATTTCCTAAAACTGTCAGTAAATTCATGTATTTACTGGATGATTTAGTAAATACATGTATTTCCTGAGTTGACCAGTAAATACGTGTATTTACTGATTTTTCTGGCACATTTTACACGTATTTACTGGACAAGGTTGGTGACACCAAATGTAGTATCTAACTTCAATTTTAGGTTTAAAACATCAAACTTTGACGATGCTTAACATTTATTAAGGGCTTTATGAGATTTTACAAGCCTTTTGGTAATAATACTTAATATATTTATTTTTATAGTAAGCTTTGTGAAACTCTTTTGTTTTTAAAAATGGCGATGAACATCCCTAAAAACGCGCAGCAGCGCTACGTTTGTCAATAAAAGTCTACTTTAAAGTGCTAAGAACCTGATGTCGGGCTAGGCCACATGGTTCAAAGAGCAACTCGGACATATATGCCCAACGCGGTAGATATTGGGTGGCCCTGACGTAATAATTTTCGGGGTCTTCAGGGTATAATGGGGAAAACCTTATCCAAAACCATAGTACAGCATCTTGTTAGGAATTATTTTAAGTTTCTCGAACGTTGAAGAACCCTACTGCAGGTCACGATAAGAGTATGTCCCACAGGATCCACTGCAGGAGGCATGATTACATCCCTCCATCCCGGATTGGACTTCAGCTACAAATATCCTCCATCTCATCATCATTCATGTTCATTTTGTCATCCCTTACATGTTCATATCCCTTATAGTCAAACTCGTGCTGTTAGTTTCTGTCTGTTTTGTTTATGAATGAAATATTGTCTAACAAAATGAAACAAACAACAATTTACTTTTTTTCAAAATAAGGTTGAATTAGAAACAAAATGGATATCATTCATAAGTAAGTGAGTTAGTTGTATTTTACATCCTTGCAACACTATATAGGTTATTTAAAGGCGATGAACATGAAAAAATTATAATATAACCATGAAATGATGATGAAAATATGTGGGAAACATAGGAACAATAAATTATAGGGGCTTGCTTTTTTTTGGGGGGGGGGGTACCAATATCCCATATCCCCATAAATTTTTCATCAAATATCCTGTATCCCAAAAAGTGTTTTTCCAGTATCTCATATCCCTGTAAATAAAATTGACAAAAATATCCCATATCCCAATAAGTTTTGTCTCAAATATCCCGTATCCCACTAAGAAAATGTGTGAATATCCCATATCCCAATATACCCTGAACAAGCCTCATTATAGCGAGCATCGCAGATGCGAGCCCTACGGCATTGTGCATGTTTTGAGATGTGCCAGAGATATACTGACGATAAAACCGGAACAGGTTTACTTTTACGGAGTGAAAAAATTAATAGGCACGGAGCAAGTAAAACAATCAACCCTCTGGGCTTATAAAAAATACAACATAATCTGTTATGCAAAAATGAAAAAATAGAAATTCAAAAACAGTGATTAAACCCTCATTTATCCACTTGTTTATTTTTACATACAGGTTTTTATTCAAACACCATCCGGTCTTTTCCGCTGAAAAACGATTTTCCGGAAATTACCGAGCTAGCTTTTGGCAACATCGTCACATTGACTAGTCAATTAGTCATACCAAATGCATGTTACTGACCAAGCTTTGTTAAATTCTAAGTAAGATAAAGAAATATATAAATTTACTGAATAAAACCTACTCATAATAATTAATAAAAGGGTCTTACCTGAAAATGAATGAAGAGATCCATCCTGTGGGGTTTTACTCACTCTCCTCAATCATGCGTGATATTTTTACTTCACTGTTTTTTTGCCGCCAGGTTTCTTAATGTACCTTCTATTACCAATGCTTCAAATAAAACACTGATACTCAGAAAATATCACAAAACCTGACAGAATCTGAATGTTGTTTTGGTCTGCTGAAGAAGCGCGAAATACTCTGACAAGGAAATGACGTCACGTAATCCATAAAGGGATAATTTCGTCCCCGCTAAATGTTGTCCCAGAATGTTACAGGATTTATGATTTGCACAAATAAAATGTCGTCCAAGAATGTTACAGGATTTATTATTTGCACAAATATTAAATTGAATTTTTAATATGTAGTTATTGATCCCAGATATTTTTTATTTTAACAATAACTTTTCCAAGTGCATGCATATGATTTTGGTTGGGTGGGGTCAGACTTTGCTTCAAGGCTACTAACTAATTCTTTTTTAAAAGTTCCCTCTTTACGTTACACTTAGCAGGTCGAGCACATGGATTTATTTTTAAAAGGTATATAGATTTTCGATGCTCGCTAAAAAGGCAGGGCCGTAATCATATTAAGAGCTGTACAGGGGAAAGGGCGGAAAATTTAACCTAAGTGGTGCACTACTTGCCACGCAGTCCACTAAGCCAGTAAGGCATCTTTAACGTGCATGAAACTGACAACTGCCGCCCTTTTCAGTTACCTAGGGTACACACTTGGTCAATTAATCGAAACTATTAACCACAAAGAATTGAAAATGTTGAAAAATGTACAATTCACCAAAATGTCACATTGTTTTTGTATTAACTTTATAACAAATTTGACACGGAAAATAATAATCTACAAAGTATTATCTTCCAAAGTATAAGCATCAGTAAAAACGTGTAAAATCTCTTCTAAATTTCAGGAAATTCATGTATTTACTGACCATTTTTAGAAAATACACGTATTTACTGGGTGCCTTAGTAAATTCACATATTGACTAAATTTCAGTTTCAACTCTGTATTTATGTTTGTATTGTAAATGTATGCTGTTATCCCTAATTGGGACATGTTTGCATTAATAAACTAAATTTCAGTTAATACGCGTATTTACTGATTACACATATTTACTGTAACATATCCACTATTTTTATTAAAATATTCATAGTTTCGTTAACATGTCAAAATTAAACCCACATATCGCAGACATACATGTACATGTATATTTCTTTATGCGACTGTGATGTCACTTTTTTAAAAGAATAAAGGTAATAAAAAATTACCGAACTTGAAGGATCAATCTCAAATGTCCATTGGAAAAACAAATCAAGGCAAACACAACGGGGAAATGGGAGATCGCAATGGTCCTGACTTGGAACAAGCATTTCAAAGGAAACGGTGGGTTGAACTAAGTTTTATGGCATAAAACCTACCTTTTCCATGTGAAAATACGCTAAAACTTTGCACTTAAAGTGTTAAAAAAGACATAGTTATGAATTACAATTTTTTATGAATCACAATTTATGACCTAAAAGTTCTTTGCCTAATGGCCCTGTCACACTATAACGTTTTAGCCAACGTGTGCCGAACTTTCGAATAATTTTCTAAAACGTTGGAACACGTTGGCAGTCGCTGTAAAAAGTTTCAAAAATTATCTCGGTGAACGACCACAAAGCGTCAGACTAACTACATTTTGTACCTGCAACGCACGAAAAACTTATTCAAAACTTATCTATATGCGTTTGTCCGGTGTACTTGACGTTTGCCTAGCACATGTTTGACGACTATAGAACGCATTCATAGCGTTAGTCTAACTTATACATGATTTGTTTCTCTCGGTGAGTAGACCTAGGATTTCTGCTCTTTTCTTCAGTATTATTTCATAATAGCCCAAATAGATCTTTTATCTGGCTAAAATGTATTGCGGGATTAATTAAAAATTATAGATACATCATGTGAATTTCGAATGAAATATAGTGTAGATTTTATACTTTGATATGTCAAAAATATACAGATAGGGGTGCATGCGCTTGTTAACAAACTCTCAAAATCACAAATGAGTGTATACATGTAAGAAATACCGGTCTTTAGATTTTGCCTAGCATCCTTTTTATAGCACTTGACTAATCCTAAATGATCGCAGACAGCATGACAGATGTCCTTAATAGAGAAAAACGCATGTGCTTATCGAAAATTAAAAATACACATTATTTCAAATAAGTATTGAAGTTTGACTGTCGTTACTCGTTGTATTTGAGTGAAAAAAAAAATGTCCACCGAAAACACGACAGGTGTATTACAATTTGCAAGAATTACTTTCAATTCCAGACCATCTAAGTCATCTTTGTTATATTCAAGATTTTTTTGGCTTTGTTCATTGTTTTTTGTGAAAAAAAAATCAGGTTTGAATTAGTATTTGAAGCTTTTGAAATTGACTGTCCCACTTGTAATTCAATCTTACTTATAAAATTCTTGGGTTGATACGCTACTCGTTCGTTATAATGACGCTCTGTGCGCTCTGTACACGTTTTAAACTCTTGGTCGTTAGACTGACGCTAGACGTGCGCTGCTTTATCGCTACACACGTTCGTTTCCATTTAGCTTAGCGTTCGTCAAACGCATTTCAACGTGCGCACAACGACCACATAGCGTACATGAGCGTATGTATAATGTCCTTCTAACTTATGCCTAGCGTTCGAATAATTTATTTCTAACACGTTGGCTAACGTCGGAAATTTTAAGCATGTTGAAAAATTTGTGACGCACTCGGCGTTCACCATTGCACGCTGACGTTTGCTAACGTGTTTGTAGCGTGTTCATAACGTGTACAAAACTTTCGCAACGCACACCAGCGTGTTGAAAATATATTCTTAAACGTTGGCACACGTTGGCTAAAACGTTATAGTGTGACAGGGCCATCACACCCTTTCTGTGTTGTTACCTATAAGCATAAAAGTGCCTTGATGTGATCGTCAGGTAGCTTGCGGTTACGATAATGTAAAAAAAATCGGGAATAAAAAAATGTGCATTAAAAAATCATTTAATGTTACTTTTGGCAAGCAAAATACAGATTGTATCATAATAGATTAAGAACATACAATAATGACACAATTATGAAGCATGTACAAACATCTAAAACGGCGCTACACCACCGACCATGCTAAATTACCACCGCCTGTTCCACCACCGTCCCCCGTCTATTTTAACACCGCTCCCCGCCCCTTCACCCACCGCTCCCCGTCCCTTGAGCCACCGTATCACCGTCCCCCCTTTCCACCCCCACTCAGAAGGCTAATATTTTGAGGAAGCCCAAATTTTGGTGTTTTTATTTGTTGTGTTTATGTGTAAAGATGTGGTTTGTTCTCGCTTTTTATTTTCATAAAATATTTAAATCTTAACTTTGATAAATTGTTTGGATTTATCTTTATATTTTATAACACTACAAACTTCCAAAAGTCTGAATTGTATAGTATTTGTACTAAATTGTACTAAAATGTACTCGACCCGTCTGAAAAAGTCTGAAAAGTACTTAATTGTACTCGACCAAAGACTAAAATGTACTTGACGATTTCAAATGCATTATTATCGGTCTAAAATGTTCTCGACCTAGTCTTAATTGTACTCGACAAAGTCTGAAATGTACTCGACCTTGATTAAAATGTATTTAGCTTATCAAAAATCAATTAGGTCTATCAAACATTAAAGATTTTATCTAACGTTACAAAAGTGTGTTAATTATTGATTTAATTAGGTCGAGAATGGTTTAGTATTGTTAAGTTCAATTCAGACTTGGTAGAGTACGTTTAAGAACTTTCAGTTTCTTCCTTATCTATCTGATAATCAACTTTGATTAAGGTCGAGTAAAATTCAGTACTTTTCAGACTTATTCAAACGATAAAGCACATGTTCAGACTTTTTACAAAAAATCAGACTTTGGTCGAGTACAGTTGAGCATGTATAAGACTAATTCAGAATGGTCGAGTACATTTAAGTACGGTTAAGTACAAATACTATACCATTCAGACTTTTGATAGTTTGTAGTGTAATTAGTTAATTATTGTCAATAATTAATTACAGAAATGTATGGTTCACATTGATTAGATGTACAGTGGACTTAAAAATAATCGAAACAAAACAATTGTTCAAGTGCATTTAACAATAAATTTTACAAACTGTATATTTTATTTTATTCCAGTACATATACAATAAAATGATGATAAATAATTTTAAAAACAGGTAGTTTTTGTCTCCCCTGTGACAAATAGTTGCGGAAGGCGAGACAAAGGTATTACTTTCGGGGGCGGCATAAACTTTTTTGTAATACTTTTGTGGAAAATGAATTACTTGAAAAGTATAATAGCTAGGCATCTGATATTTGGTATATAGACAGTCTATGCAACTGTCATCTTGTCGTGTGACCCTGACCCCATTTTTACGCTCCAGTGACTCTGTGAACTTAGGTCTTTTTTTTTCAGACCGAAAACTTCTTTGTAAAACTTTTGTGGAAAATGAATTTCTTGAAAAGTATAATAGCTAGGCATCTGATACTTGGTATACAGACAGTGAGGCTATGGTCTACGTAACTGTCACCATGCTGTGTGACCCTGATCCCATTTTCATGCTCCAGTGACTCTGTAAACTTAGGTCATTTTTCAGGACGAAAACTTCGTTGTAAGACTTTTGTGGAAAACTGAATTTCTTGAAAAGTATAATAGCTAATGGCACCTGATATTTAGTAAACAGACAGTTCAGGTTATGGTCTACACAACTGTCACCATGCCGTATGACCTTGACCCATTTTCAGGCTTCAGTGACGTTGTGAACTTAGGTATTTTTTAGGCTGCAAATGTGACTTTGCAAAATGAATATCTTTAAAAAAAAGTATAACAGCTAGGTATTTGATATTTAGGATATTGTTGAAATAAGTTAGGGTTTTGGGGTCTGTCACCATGGCATCTGACCTTGACCCCATTTCTACACTAATTGAGTAAATTGACTGTTAATATTGTTTTTTTTTTGTGTTCAGTCTTTTATAATGTTTATGTTAAGTCTGTTTCGGAATGACTATGTCAATATCTAGAATCATTTTAGTTGGTCCACAGGAAAATGTTGAGAGTTTATGAATGAATAGTTGAATAACTAGATCTTCCTATGGTGCCAGCAGGCGAGACATACTTTAGTGTTAACTCTTGTTATTAAGTTAATTAAATTTACTATAATGACTGGTTTTCAAAATTATTAAAACATTTGTTTGACAATTTGTCCACCACTCTTTATTTTGCAGCTGTGTTGATTTCTTTAATTGGACAGTTTAAAAAAGTTGTCAATTTTAATAAAAATGTGCATCTAGAAAACATGTAAAACCAAATGTAATCACAGTTTTAGGACATGTAATCTTGTATGTTAAATGATGGGAATAATTAAATATATGAGGTAAACAGTCTTTAAAAGTACATGTACTGTAAACCTGGAAATTTTTGCATCATCTCTCTTCACAATAGGACGACAAAATTTTAGTTTGCACAGTTTTAAATTTACGCTTTAATGTTATTGTCCTTATAGACAATCTAGCAATGTCAACGCAAAAATCGTGACAAGCAAGACGTATGCTCTTAATACATGAAGCTTGAAATTGACACTCTCATTTTGAAACATATGTGTATAGTATATTGTGCATGTACATGTATAGTGTAATTAGTGTTGTAAATAAACCTTTTTCAGGAAATGATGTAATGTTGTACATGTAGTTTAAGTTTTTGACCTGTGCCTAAAGATGGGGGATTATGAATATGATTTATTGCCAACTTTTGATATTGATGAATATAATCCTAGTGAAGATGGGCCATATGAGTTTTACTATCAAGAAGATAGGCTGTAAGTCTGTGCTAATACGTGATGAAATGATTCTGTTAATTAGAGCTCTGATGTCTTTTTTAATCACCATATTAGAATGATATCTCATTGGGTCTATTAAAGCTTCAGTTTGTGTATCTATATTAAGCATCGAGAGACCGCTGTCACCAGTTTCCATTACTTAAATTGAAAGCCATAAATTTTGTTTCCTATCTTGTTTTTTTGCAATGTTTTAGCTAAAACATGTGATACTGTTTAAACTATTTTTAGATGGATTTATAAAATAAGTAAAGTATTTAGAGTATTTTCAGACATTGTCAGAAACACAATTTTGTATACACACTTTATTCTTTAAGATTTTATATAAGCAATGAATTTTAATATAATGAGAGAAATTGATATTATAATAACTAAGTTGCCTTGCTGTGCATGTACTTGTTTTGATGTTGTGGTATAATTACTTGTAACTGTATATTAAACTGTAGTTATATTGTAGGAACATTTCCTTTTAGATGTTTATCTGTAGGAAGCAATAGCTATATACATGATATATTATTTTATCAACAATATTAAATTCCAATGTTATCATGGTTATCATACAAGTTTATTATATATAAGTGGATTTTTTTTATTATACTTTAAAATGTGCCCTGCATAAAGAATTGAGTGGCATATTGTGCTTAAGTCTGTTTGCCTGTCTGTGAAACTATTTAAATTACAAATACGCAAAAGCATGTGGCAATTTAGAAAAAAAACAACATCATAAAATTGTATCCCTCTCATGAACTACATGGCTCAGTGATTGCTAAAAAATTGAAATGTTGTGAGGTGAGCACCATGTCTTTTGAAATATTGTTATTATTTATTAGTGTAGAATGATAAAATCCTTTATATATCAAAAGTGATAGAAATTATTGTTGTTTATTTACAGTGGGATGACTGTAACCTCGGGAAGTGTTACCCTGGTCAAAGATCCCCAGAACCTGATTGGCATCAGTATAGGAGGAGGTGCTCCTCTCTGTCCATGTCTATACATTGTACAGATCTTTGATAATACCCCTGCTGCTAAGGAAGGGACTCTAGCTTCAGGAGATGAGCTGGTTGGGGTTGGTGGACAATCTGTCAAGGGCAAGACCAAAGTAGAAGTGGCCAAAATGATTCAGTCTATCAAGGTAAAGTTGAAGTGGCCAAAATGATTCAGTCTATCAAGGTAAAGTAGAAGTGGCCAAAATGATCCAGTCTATCAAGGTAAAGTAGAAGTGGCCAAAATGATTCAGTCTATCAAGGTAAAGTAGAAGTGGCCAAAATAACTCAGTCTATCAAGGTAAAGTAGAAGTGGCCAAAATAATTCAGTTGATCAAGGTAAAGTTCAAGTGGCCAAAATGATTCAGTCTATCAAGGTAAAATAGAACTGGCCAAAATAATTCAGTCTCTCAAGGTAAAGTAGAAGTGGCCAAAATGATTCAGCCAAAATTATTCAGTCTAACAAGGTAAAGTAGAAGTGGCAAAATGATTCAGTCTATCAAGGTAAAGTAGAAGTGGCAAAATGATTCAGTCTATCAAGGTTAAATAGAATTGGCCAAAATGATTCAGTCTATCAAGGTAAAGTAGAAGTGGCCAAAATGATTCAGTCTATCAAGGTAAAGTAGAAGTAGAAGTAGCAAAATGATTCAGTCTATCAAGGTAAATGATTCAGTCATGACGGTAAAGTAGAATTGCCCAAATAGATTAAATCTATCAAGGTACTGGTAAAGTAGAAGTGGCCAAAATGATTCAGTCTATCAAGGTAAATGATTCAGTCATGACGGTAAAGTAGAATTGGCCAAAAGGATTCAGTCTATCAAGGTAGAGTAGAAGTGGCCAAAATGATTCAGTCTATCAAGGTAAAGTAGAAGTGGCCAAAATGATTCAGTCTATCAAGGTAAAGTAAAAGTGGTCAAAATGATTCAGTCTATCAAGGTAAAGTAGAAGTGGCCAAAATGATTTAGTCTATCAAGGTAAAGTAGAAGTGGCCAAAATGATTCAGTCTATCAAGGTTAAGTAGAAGTGGCCAAAATGATTCAGTCTATCAAGCAGGGTTGGCCGGGAAATACCAGTGCCGGTAAATCCCACTGGTAATTACCGGGAATTCCCGTCTTGGGAAATATTCCATTTTTTTTGACAAGTGGGAAATACTGGGAACTCCATTTTTTTGAGAAATGGGAAATACTGGGAAATATACAAATTTATAGGGGTTTTTCATGGCAATTTTATAAAGATTTGACACTTTTATCATGTTTTTGCTCTTTTAGATATATATGATTACTTTTTAAAATGTCATAAAGTACATGTAATTTTCAAAATTGTGTTAAGTTGTTATTAAAAGATGGTCCTAAAGAATTTTTTAGTAAAATGGTAATTGTCCTAAATACAAGGAGTTGAATCTGAATTACTGATTTAAATGTATATAAATCTACTACATCAAATAATGAAGAAATTTGTTACAATTTGTGGTCTTTTTCTTTCTTTAATAATTGACTATTTTTATTATGTCTTTAAATAAGGCAATTAGACACCCAAGCTAAGACCATTGGGGTGTTGTTTTAGCAATAAACACTGTGACAATTGACATCAGGATCTATTGTTTAACAATGAAGCCATAAATGACTCATGATCAAGTGGACTTGCATTAAGATTCTTCAACAGAAAATGTTAAGAGGACTGTTGGAGAAATTTATAAGAATAAATCCCTCTTTTTATACAATACTAATTTCTTCCTCCTAACACTACTGATATGACATTTCATAGATAATAATACTTTATGATAACAGTTTGTATAAGTTATATAGAATTTTTAAGATCAGTCTATATTTCCCAGTAATGGACGGGAATTACCAGTATTTCCCTGGAATTCCCTGTATTTCCCGCCGTCCTGGGAAATATGAGTATTTCCCGCTTTTTTGCCAACCCTGCTATCAAGGTAAAGTAGAATTGCCAAAAATGATTCAGTCTATCAAGGTAAAGTAGAAGTGGTCAAAATGATTCAGTCTATCAAGGTAAAGTAGAATTGCCCAAAATGATTTAGTCTATCAAGGTAAAGTAGAAGTGGCCAAAATTATTCAGTCTATCAAGGTAAAGTAGAAGTGGCCAAAATGATTCAGTCTATCAAGGTAAATGATTCAGTCATGATGGTAAAGCAGAATTGGCCAAAATGATTCAGTCTATCAAGGTAAAGTAGAAGTGGCCAAAATGATTCAGTCATGATGGTAAAGCAGAATTGGCCAAAATGATTCAGTCTATCAAGGTTAAGTAGAAAAGGCCAAAATGATTCAGTCTATCAAGGTAAAGTAGAAGTGGCAAAATGACTCAGTCTATCAAGGTAAAGTAGAAGTGGCCAAAATGATTCAGTCTATCAAGGTAAAATAGGAGTGGCCAAAATGATTCAGTCTATCAAGGTAAATGAATCAGTCATGACAGTAAAGTAGAATTGGCCAAAAGGATTCAGTCTATCAAGGTAAAGCAGAAGTGGCCAAAATGATTCAGTCTATCAAGGTAAAGTAGAAGTGGCCAAAATGATTCAGTCTATCAAGGTAAAGTATAGAAGTGGCCAAAATGATTCAGTCTATCAAGGTAAAGTAGAAGTGGCCAAAATGATTCAGTCTATCAAGGTAAAGCAGAAGTGGCAAAATGATTCAGTCTATCAAGGTAAAGTAGAAGTGGCCAAAATGATTCAGTCATGATGGTAAAGCAGAATTGGCCAAAATGATTCAGTCTATCAAGGTTAAGTAGAAAAGGCCAAAATGATTCAGTCTATCAAGGTAAAGTAGAAGTGGCAAAATGACTCAGTCTATCAAGGTAAAGTAGAAGTGGCCAAAATGATTCAGTCTATCAAGGTAAAATAGGAGTGGCCAAAATGATTCAGTCTATCAAGGTAAATGAATCAGTCATGACAGTAAAGTAGAATTGGCCAAAAGGATTCAGTCTATCAAGGTAAAGCAGAAGTGGCCAAAATGATTCAGTCTATCAAGGTAAAGTAGAAGTGGCCAAAATGATTCAGTCTATCAAGGTAAAGTATAGAAGTGGCCAAAATGATTCAGTCTATCAAGGTAAAGTAGAAGTGGCCAAAATGATTCAGTCTATCAAGGTAAAGCAGAAGTGGCAAAATGATTCAGTCTATCAAGGTAAAGTAGAAGTGGCCAAAATGATTCAGTCATGATGGTAAAGCAGAATTGGCCAAAATGATTCAGTCTATCAAGGTTAAGTAGAAAAGGCCAAAATGATTCAGTCTATCAAGGTAAAGTAGAAGTGGCAAAATGACTCAGTCTATCAAGGTAAAGTAGAAGTGGCCAAAATGATTCAGTCTATCAAGGTAAAATAGGAGTGGCCGAAATGATTCAGTCTATCAAGGTAAATGAATCAGTCATGACAGTAAAGTAGAATTGGCCAAAAGGATTCAGTCTATCAAGGTAAAGCAGAAGTGGCCAAAATGATTCAGTCTATCAAGGTAAAGTAGAAGTGGCCAAAATGATTCAGTCTATCAAGGTAAAGTATAGAAGTGGCCAAAATGATTCAGTCTATCAAGGTAAAGTAGAAGTGGCCAAAATGATTCAGTCTATCAAGGTAAAGCAGAAGTGGCAAAATGATTCAGTCTATCAAGGTAAAGCAGAAGTGGCCAAAATGATTCAGTCTATCAAGGTAAAGTAGAAGTGGCCAAAATGATGTAGTCTATCAAGGTAAAGTATAGAAGTGGCCAAAATGATTCAGTCTATCAAGGTAAAGTAGAAGTGGCCAAAATGATTCAATCTATCAAGGTAAAATAGGAGTGGCCAAAATGATTCAGTCTATCAAGGTTAAGTAGAAGTGGCCAAAATGATTCAGTCTATCAAGGTAAATGATTCAGTCATGAATGTAAAGTAGAATTACCAAAAATGATGTAGTCTATCAAGGTAAAGTAGAAGTGGCCAAAATGATTCAGTCTATCAAGGTAAAGTAGAAAAGGCCAAAATGATTCAGTCTATCAAGGTAAAGTAGAAGTGGCAAAATGATTCAGTCTATCAAGGTAAATGATTCAGTCATGACAGTAAAGTAGAATTGCCAAATATGATTTAGTCTATCAAGGTAAAGTAGAAGTGGCCAAAAGGATTCAGTCTATCAAGGTAAAGTAGAAGTGGCCAAAATGATTCAGTCTATCAAGGTAAAGTAGAAGTGGCCAAAATGATTCAGTCTATCAAGGTAAAGTAGAAGTGGCCAAAATGATTCAGTCTATCAAGGTAAAGTAGAAGTGGCCAAAATGATTCAGTCTATCAAGGTAAAGTAGAAGTTGCCAAAATGATTCAGTCTATCAAGGTAAAGTAGAAGTGGCCAAAATGATTCAGTCTATCAAGGTAAAGTAGAAGTGGCAAATGATTTAGTCTATCAAGGTTAAGTAGAAGTGGCCAAAACGATTCAGTCTATCAAGGTAAAGTAGAAGTGGCAAAATGATTTAGTCTATCAAGGTAAAGTAGAAGTGGCAAAAATGATTCAGTCTATCAAGGTAAAGTAGAAGTGCCCAAAATAATTTAGTCTATCAGTGGCCAAACTGATTCAGTCTATCAAGGTAAAGATGAAGTGACCAAAATGATTCAGTCTATCAAGGTAAAGTAGAAGTGGCCAAAATGATTTAGTATATCAAAGTAAAGTAGAAGTGGCCAAAATGATTCAGTCTATCAAAAGGTAAAGTAGAAGTGGCCAAAATGATTCAGTCTATCAGTGGCCAAAATAATTCAGTCTATCAAGGTAAAGTAGAAGTGGCCAAAATGATTCAGTCTATCAAGATAAAGTAGAAGTGGCCAAAATGATTCAGTCTATCAAGGTAAAGTAAAAGTGGTCAAAATGATTCAGTCTATCAAGGTAAAGTAGAAGTGGCCAAAATGATTCAGTCTATCAAGATAAAGTACATGTAGAAGTGGCCAAAATGATTCAGTCTATCAGTGGCCAAAATGATTCAGTCTATCAACTTATCAAGGTAAAGTAGAAGTGACCAAACTGATTCAGTCTATCAGTGGCCAAAATAATTCAGTCTATCAAGGTAAAGTAGAAGTGGCCAAAATGATTCAGTCTATCAAGGTAAAGTAGAAGTGACCAAAACGATTCAGTCTATCAAGGTAAAGTAGAAGTGGCAAAATGATTTAGTCTATCAAGGTAAAGTAGAAGTGGCAAAAATGATTCAGTCTATCAAGGTAAAGTAGAAGTGCCCAAAATAATTTAGTCTATCAGTGGCCAAACTGATTCAGTCTATCAAGGTAAAGATGAAGTGGCCAAAATGATTCAGTCTATCAAGGTAAAGTAGAAGTGGCCAAAATGATTTAGTATATCAAAGTAAAGTAGAAGTGGCCAAAATGATTCAGTCTATCAAAAGGTAAAGTAGAAGTGGCCAAAATGATTCAGTCTATCAGTGGCCAAAATAATTCAGTCTATCAAGGTAAAGTAGAAGTGGCCAAAATGATTCAGTCTATCAAGATAAAGTAGAAGTGGCCAAAATGATTCAGTCTATCAAGGTAAAGTAAAAGTGGTCAAAATGATTCAGTCTATCAAGGTAAAGTAGAAGTGGCCAAAATGATTCAGTCTATCAAGATAAAGTACATGTAGAAGTGGCCAAAATGATTCAGTCTATCAGTGGCCAAAATGATTCAGTCTATCAACTTATCAAGGTAAAGTAGAAGTGACCAAACTGATTCAGTCTATCAGTGGCCAAAATAATTCAGTCTATCAAGGTAGAGTAGAAGTGGCCAAAATGATTCAGTCTATCAAGGTAAAGTAGAAGTGACCAAAATGATTCAGTCTATCAAGGTAAAGTAGAAGTGGTCAAAATGATTTAGTCTATCAAGGTAAAGTAGAAGTGGCCAAAAATTATTCAGTCTATCAAGGTAAAGTAGAAGTGGCCAAAATGATTCAGTCTATCAAGGTAAAGTAGAAGTGGCAAAATGATTCAGTCTATCAAGGTAAAGTAGAAGTGGCCAAAATGATCCAGTCTATCAAGGTAAAGTAGAAGTGGCCAAAATGATTCAGTCTATCAAGGTAAAGTAGAAGTGGCCAAAATGATCCAGTCTATCAAGGTAAAGTAGAAGTGCCCAAAATGATTCAGTCTATCAAGGTAAAGTAGAAGTGGCCAAAATTATTTAGTCTTTCGAGGTTGGTTTGGTAGAGGTGGAAAAAAAATCATTGTGATAGGATTTTGTGCAAAGGGGCTATAACTGACATGATAAAGCTTAAATGTTAATGTATTTAGGAATGTTTAAGGGAATAATCAAGAAATTAAAATTCTGATGGTTCCTGCAGCTCAGACATCCATGAGTCAAATCTTGTTTGAAATATAGTTTATTACTCATAATTTCATAAAGAGGAAAAGTGTACACAAAAAAAATCATTTGTAACAAAAATTCTTTTAGAAACATTTCTGATGTAGTTTCCAACAAATATGATATGTAAATAACATTTTAAAACTTAAATTTATTTTTAGGAAGAGGTAACCATAAACTACAACAAGCTCCATGCTGATCCTAAGCAGGGGAAGTCACTAGATATAGGTAAGGATACCTAGGTGAACAAACGAGTGTCTGTTGTGAGGATGTGGATAAACAGAGAGTAAAAGCCAGAAAAAGATAGGGAAAAGACAAAAATAAAATAAACCGACAAAATTGAGTTTCACCCGTATCAACCATTCCCTATGTTGAATTCATTCATCCAATCAATAGTATATAAGTTGCATTGATGTCTGTCACTATGTATGATAGCACAGTTTAAGCTTTGTTTTACTAGGAGAAACCGGACATCACAGGGTTCAAAATCTAAATCAGACAGGGGCACAATGGCTATCTGAATAATCTTTTGAAAGTTTTATCTTAATGCAACAAGTAATTTTGATGATCAATTTTCAAGATAAATTGATGCAAAGTAGTTTTATAAAACAAGGTATATAAAAAATTCAAATAGTTATAACCAATCTTCAAATATTATATGTGTATCAGAGATATAGTTTTTATTAACTTATACATGTATCAATGTTTTCGTTTCAGTTCTGAAGAAAGTTAAACATCGTGTTGTTGAGACAATGAATACGAATACAGCTGATGCATTAGGGCTGAGTAGAGCTATTTTGTGCAATGGTAAAGTATCATTTGATTCTTTTATTTGTATAAAGATCAACATGAATTGATCAAGTTATATTGCTGTGTTTAATCATGTATGATTAAAATAGAGTTTGTGGTCACATTGAAGGCTGCAGGCTTTATTTTATTGAAGATATTAACAATGTTGCTGATATATGTAGATTGTGTCATTTACACTTATTCCTCATCTCAATATTTTCTATTCAAAACTGTAGATTTTTTCATGAAAACTAATTTGTGACAATATAAATGATGAAATATCTGTCAGAGCATGATGAGGACTGTTCTCTGTTAAGCTTGCTTGCACGCTATTTTCAGGTTAATATTCTCCAAATCTCACATGAAAACTCATTATTGTATAATATTGAAAAACAGATCTTAATTCAAAATATCATATTTGTAACCAAAAAATTCGAATTGTATATGCAAATTATAAATGAAGAATAACTACAAACCAAGTACAGCTGACTTTCAATAGAAAGCATTAGTTTTTTGTCTCGCCTGCGAAGCAGAGCCGGACATAGGTGTTACTTTACCGGCAGCGACGGCGGCGTTAACTTTTTGGAAAAGTTTTATGAGCACCTCCATATCTCAAGAACTATATGTCCAAGGTTGATGAAACTTGGTATGCATATGCCCCAGTAGTAGCTCAGCACAGTTGCATCCCCATCTTTTGACCTTGACCTTGATTTTTCGGTTGAGTGACTTTGACAATTTTCAATACATATAATAGCAATGAAAAAGTTTTGCAAGCACCTCCATATCTCAAGAACTATAGGTCCTAGGTTGATGAAACTTTGTATGCATATGCCCCAGTAGTAGCTTAGCACAGTTGCATCCCCATCTTTTGACTTTGACCTTGATATTCCGGTTGAGTGATTTTGACAATTTTCAATACATATAATAGCAATGGTAAAGTTTTGCGAGCACCTCCATATCTCAAGAACTATAGGTTCTAGGATGATGAAACTTGGTATGCATATGCCCAAGTAGTAGCTTAGCACAGTTGCATCCCCATCTTTTGACCTTGACCTTGATTTTCCGGTTGAGTGACTTTTATTATTTTTATTGCATATATTTGCAATGTTTAAGTTCTATAAACATCTTTTGATCTCAGAAACTAAAAATCCATGTAAATTCAAAATATAGTGGAAGTAAGAAAGAATAATTGTTTCTGATGGTGCCGGCAGGCGAGACATACTTTAGTGTTAACTCTTGTTTTATACAACCGCAAAATATTTGCGATCGTATAATGTTATGGCGATGTCGTTGTCGTCGTCGTCTGTGGACACTAGGGTTTCCGTGCGATAACAAGAGTAAATGTTGACCGAATGTTATTAAATTTTGATATGATGTTTGTTACCACTAAAGGAAGTTTGGTATTGTATTTGGGGGTTGTGGCCCCCTTCCATTTTAGAAAAAAGGGCTAAAACAGGTGTATTGACAAAACTGTTGTAGAATGTTTATTATACGTTTGATTTTAAAAATTCTTTTTTGATTGAATTCAACATTAAATTTTGTCAACAAAATGTGTCTATGGTTTTGATATATATTGCACTGTTACATTGCTATTGGGGGTCAAAAAGGGGCCACACCCAAAAAATTGACTTTTTAGCTCACCTGGACCGAAGGTCCATGTGAGCTATTACCATCACTTGGCGTCCGTCGTCGTCGTCGTCGTCTGTTAACAATTTTTCAAAAATCTTCTCCTCTGAAACTACCAAACAGAATTTAATGAAACTTGGTATGAATGATCCTTAGGGTGTCCTGCACCAAACTTGTGTTTTGATTTTTGATCCGTTAAAAAACATGGCCGCCGTTACTAAAAATAGACTAGGGGGGTCAGACTACTGTTTTTGGCTTATAAATCAAAAAGTATAAGAGATAGAGGAAATCTGAGGCCACGCTACTGATTCAGCATCAAAAGCTCTACAAAAGTCTTCATTTGGTCAAAGTTGTCAGATGACCCCTTATAGGGGTTACGGCCCCTTGAAGGTGAAAAATAGCATTTTTTCATGTTTTTGGCCTACAGAATGAAAACTATTGCAGATAGAGATTAGCTGTTGCTTGCTTAAATGTTCAGCTCATTTAACTCTACAAAATTCTCCATAGGGTCGAAGTTGTCAGATGACCCCTTATAGGGGTTACGGCCCCTTAAAGGTGAAAAATAGCCATTTTTCATGTTTTTGGCCTACAGAATGAAAACTATTGCAGATAGAGATTAGCTGTTGCTTGCTTAAATGTTTAGCTCATTTAGCTCTACAAAAGTCTCCATAGGGTCAAAGTTGTCAGATAACCCCTTATAGGGGTTTCGGCCCCTGAAAGATAGCATTTTTTCATGTTTTTGTCCTACAGAATGAAAACTATTGCAGATAGAGATTAGCTGTTGCTTGCTTAGATGTTCAGCTCATTTAGCTCTTCAAAATTTTCCATAGGGTCGAAGTTGTCAGATGATCCCTTATAGGGGTTACGGCCCCTGAAAAATAGCGATTTTTCATGTTTTTGGCCTACAGAATGAAAACTATTGCAGATAGAGATTAGCTGTTGCTTGCTTAAATGTTCAGCTCATTTAGCTTTACAAAATTTTCCATAGGGTCGAAGTTGTCAGATGACCCCTTATAGGGATTACGGCCCCTGAAAAATAGCGATTTTTCATGTATTTGTCTTATAAAATGAAAACTATTGCAGATAGAGATTAGCTGTTGCTTGCTTAAATGTTCAGCTCATTTAGCTCTACAAAATTGTCCATAGGGTTGAAGTTGTCAGATGATCCCTTATAGGGGTTACGGCCCCTGAAAAATAGTGATTTTTCATGTTTTTAGCCTACAGAATGAAAACTATTGCAGATAGAGATTAGCTGTTGCTTGCTTAAATGTTCAGCTCATTTAGCTCTACAAAATTCTCCATAGGGTAGAAGTTGTCAGGTGACCCCTTACAGGGGTTACGGCCTTTGAAAAGAGCGATTTTTCATGTTTTTGGCCTACAGAATGAAAACTATTGCAGATAGAGATTAGCTGTTGCTTGCTTAAATGTTCAGCTCATTTAACTCTACAAAAGTCTCCATAGGGTCGAAGTTGTCAGTAACTCCTTATAGGGGTTATGGCCCCTTATAGGTGAAAAATGGTGTTTTTGGCCTATAGAATGAAAACTATTGCAGGTAGAGAAAAGCTGTTGCTTGCTTAAATGTTCAGCTCATTTAGCTCTACAAAAGTATAGGGTCAACATCAAGACCAGGTGAGCGATTCAGGCTCCTGGGAGCCTCTTGTTTATTTGTGGTCCGATTTTCAAAATCTTTTTTTCATTGGAATCCTTGTGAAAATCCCTGCCTGCATTATGAATCAGATTTGCAATATCTCTTACCGTTTTTGAGAAATTTGTGGTCAAAGGGGCCAAAAACGTCGTTTTTAAAAGTTTGTCAATGCAAATAGTTTTAAACCAAAAATTAAGTTGTAGTGGGCCTGCCAATTATTATGTAGTTTTAATATGATGATTATATCCACTAAAGGAATGTTGGTTTTGTATTTGGGGTTTGTGGCCCATTCTGTTTTAGAAAAAAAAGAGCCAAAAAGGGTGTATTGACAAAGCTGTTGTAGAATGTTTATCATTCATTTGATTTTGAAAATTCTTTTTTTATTGAATTCATCATTAAATTCTATCTACTAAATGTGTCAATGATTTTGATATGTATTTCACCATTACATTGCTACAGGGGGCTAAAGACAGGACACTCCCATAAAATCAACTTTTTTATTTGTGGTCCGATTTTCAAAATCTTTTTTTTATTGGATTCCTTGTGAATATTTCTGCCTTATTTTTAATCAGATTTGCGATATCTTTTACCGTTTTTGAGAAATTAGGGGTCAAAGGGCCAAAATTGTAAATTAATACATGTATATAAATAAGGCTTTTTGTATTAGATGTTGATGTAAATATAAATGTGTCAAAAATGCATTTTTAACTCCACCACAGGATGCATGTGTCAAAAAGCTTTGTAAGTCCACCATGGGCTTCATGTGACCAAAGCAATGGACTATCCATACTGGGCCTCCAACGTACAGGGTTCAAGTTGTTGCGGTCGTATCATGCTGCGCTAGACGTAGCTTTTTATTATGAAAAGTCGTAATTTCTTGATTCTTATAATTTTTTCTCTTTATCAATTTTCTTAAAGGAATGCTTCTACATTTGTATATTATTTATAATTTGTATTTTTTAAGATGGATTAGTGAAGAAGTTGGAAGAACTAGAAAAGGTTGCTGATATGTATAAAGGATTGATAGACCACACTAAATCACTGCTGAAAACCACATTTGAGCTGTCACAGTCACACAAATGTAAGTTATTATGGGAAACATTGGATGCAGGAGGAAGGGACCATAGATGTAAAAACGACACTAAAAATTAAAGACATTGTAGTTCTATATGTGTTTTTTGGTTTTTTAGCTCACCTGACCCGAAGGGTCATGTGAGCTATTGTCATCGTTAAGCGTCCGTCGTCCGTTAACTTTTCTTCAAAGATCTTCTTCTCTGAAACCACTGAAGGGATTGCATTGATACTTGGTATACATGATCTTTAGGATGTCCTCTACCAAGTTTGTGAATTATATACGCGTCGACCAACCAACATGGCCGCCCTTGCTAAAAATAGAACAGGGGGGTCAGACCATTGTTTTTGGCATATAGCTCGAAAAGTATAAGAGATAGAGAAAATCTGTTTAGCATCAAAAGCTCTACAAATCTCTCCATTGAGTCGAAGTTGTGAAACGACTCGTTATAGGAGTTATTGCCCTTTAATCATCAAAATTGACCATTTTTGCAGTTTTTGGACTATATCTGGAAAACCGTTAGAGCTAGAGGAAAAGTTAGCATTGCAGAATTGTTAAGCTCATTGAGATCTACAAAAATGATTTCAGGGTCTAAATTGTCAGATCAGCCGTTTAAGAGTTATTCCCCTTTAACTGTTTTTTTCCATTAATTTACACTGATTTTCAAAAATCTTCTTCTCTGAAACCCCTGAAGGGATTGCATTGATACTTGGTATACATGATCTTTAGGATGTCCTCTACCAAGTTTGTGAATTATATACACGTCGACCAACCAACATGGCCGCCCTTGCTAAAAATAGAACAGGGGGGTCAGACCATTGTTTTTGGCTTATAACTCGAAAAGTAAAAGAGATAGAGAAAATCCGAAGCTACCTTCTGTGTTCAGCATCAAAAGCTCTACAAATCTCTCCATTGAGTTGAAGTTGTGAAACGACTCCTCATAGGAGTTATTGCCCTTTAATCATCAAAATTGACCATTTTTGCAGTTTTTGGACTATATCTGGAAAACCGTAAGAGGTAGAGGAGAAGTTAGCATTGCAGAATTGTTAAGCTTATTGAAATCTAAAAAAATGATTTCAGGGTCTAAATTGTCAAATCAGCCGTTTAAGAGTTATTCCCCTTTAACTGTTTTTTTCCATTAATTTACACTGATTTTCAAAAATCTTCTTCTCTGAAACCCCTGAAGGGATTGCATTAATACTTGGTATACATGATCTTTAGGATGTCCTCTACCAAGTTTGTGAATTATATACACGTCGACCAACCAACATGGCGGCCCTTGCTAAAAATAGAACAGGGGGGTCAGACCATTGTTTTTGGCTTATAACTCGAAAAGTATAACACATAGAGAAAATCCGAAGCAACCTTCCGTGTTCAGCATCAAAAGCTCTACAAATCTCTCCATTGAGTCGAAGTTGTGAAAAGACTCCTTATAGGAGTTATTGCCCTTTAATCGTCAAAATTGACCATTTTTGCAGTTTTTGGACAATATCTTGAAAACTGTTAGAGCTAAAGGAAAAGTTTGCATTGCAGAATTGTAAAGCTCATTCAGATCTACAAAAATGATTCAGGGTCAATATTGTCAGATCTGCCATTTAAGAGTTATTCCCCTTTAATTGTTTTTTTCCATTAATTTTAACTGATTTTCAAAAATCTTCTTCTCTGAAATCACTGAAGGGATTGCATTGAAACTTGGTATACTTGATCTTTAGGATGTCCTCTACCAAGTTTGTGAATTATGTACATGTTGACCAACCAACATGGCCGCCATTGCTAAAAATAGAATAGGGGGTTAGACCATTGTTTTTGGCTTATAACTCGAAAAGTATAAGAGATAGAGAAAATCCGAAGCAACCCCCCATGTTCAGCATTAAAAGGTCCTTACAGGAGTTATTGCCCTTTAACTGTTTTTTTTTCTATTAATTTAAACTGTTTTCCAAAAATCTTCTCTGAAACCACTGAAAGGATTGTTTTGCAACTTTGTATACTTGAAAGTTTGTGAAATTTTTTCCAACTTTGGCATAAGAGATCAGTTGAGCGATTCAGGCTCCTGGGAGCCTCTAGTTTTCTTAGAACAATAGTATTTTTGTCTTTGAATTCGATCATGCTGATGAGAGGCATCATGGTTCTAATGGAAACCTTTTGGGTTGGTTTAAATGATTTTAGGTTTTTAAAAAATATCTTTTCCTTTCTTTTTCGACAGCCTTTGGAGAAGTATTTTCTGCTATTGGTGTAAGAGAGCCCCAGCCAGCTGCCAGTGAAGCTTTCTCAAAGTTTGGTGAAGCTCACAGAAATATGGAAAGATTTGCCATCAAAATGTTGAAAACAGCCAAACCTGTGAGTAAAATGATTTGTGATGCATCGTCTGAAAACGAGACAATCTTTCTCACCTGGTTACCAAGTATTTGTTCTAAGTTTAAATCAAATATAAAAAAAAAAAATGTTACTCAGCCCTATCTCAAAAATCCAAATACTACTGTACATTTAAAACCAACAAAACAAAATGTATTAGTAGATGAACATATGTTACACAATAGGTTACATTAAACTTGACAAATCAAATTTTATCACAATTTTTTCTTAGGAAATTGTTTTAATTTTTTCCAACATTTTAATTTTATTTAGATTTATTATGCATTTTTATTAGAAGATCATAAAATGATTTTAGATGGTAGCAGATTTAAACACATACCTAAACAAAGCTGTGCCAGATACCAGACTGACCATCAAGAAATACCTAGATGTCAAGTTTGAATATCTGGTAAGTCTTGAGCTATTATTTTAATACCATGATTGTCACCCTAGTGGATGTGTAAGGTGATTGCTTATCTCCCTGTTAAATGAAATGCATCTAAGGGCTGAAACTGTTATATCATATATGGAATATTGAACTGTTTTAGAAAGCTAACCTGCTTCAGTTAAGTCAAATTTAGGGATTCAGTTTAGACCATGACTACTAGCCTGAAACTGACATCAAAATGGCAGACAAACAATGGGAAATGTACATGTCCATGGGGAATTTAAAAACAATAATGTGCTGCCAATGGAGGTAAGATGGATAAAACATTGGATAATAGTTGTTGTTTATTTATCATAATTATCTACTACTAATGCTAACCCTGAAAAACAATATACAATTATTGCCCTATTGTAATCCCGAGGGGATATGTTGTTTTCACAAGGGCTTGCCTGAAGGAAAACAACAACCCTGAGGGATTACATCCAGAAATGTTTCCCTGCTATGTTTATGAAATAAAGCATTCAAGTTATTTTTTTTAAATCACATGACTGTAAATTGAGATTAAAAGCCAATCAAGTTTATAAAAATTTACCCAAAATATAATGTGCATCATGTCATGATTTGAATATATGTATAACTATTTAGTGCAAATTGGTGAAATGTTTTTAATATAAATAAGAAGACTTTGTAAATTATAGATTGGAAGAATTTGACTTTGTGACCACTAAACCTAAAACATTCTAAAAATTTGGAATGTTGTTATGCAGCATGCCATGATGTGCATATAAAAAATTCTGTGTAAATTGGTTAAACCCTTTTGGAAAAACTTAGATATTTTTAAGACATGGCCCTACCTGACTTTGTTAGGATTCTAGTTCTGTAATGAAATAATTATTTAAGTTTACATTTTAGGCATATTGTTTGAAAGTTAAAGAAATGGATGATGAAGAGTATAGTTATGCAGCATTACAGGAGCCTTTGTACAGGGTAGAAACAGGCAACTATGAATATAGGTATAAACAAAATAGATTGGTTTGTCTTTAATCTAAGGACTCACAGGATGCAAGCTCCATATAGATGTAGACTTTCAGGAAAAAAATCTAGAAAAAAAATGTTCTTTTGAGTATTTTAACAAAGAAATAAGAGAGAAAACAAGAATATGTCCAAAAGAGATAATGTCCCACCTGGCAACATCTGTGATGGATGGATGGGCATAGAAATTCCATACTAAAAAAAAGTTTTCAAACAGTATTATATAATGCATTGACAATATTTCTGGTTACTGACGAAGGGACATTATAATAGAATGTTATTTCACAACTGTAACAGACACTCACCATTTCCTTTGTCTGACCCTGACCGCATCAAGACATAACAGATTGTAATGCATCCAATTTTTTTATGGGTGAAAAAAATTGCTGTAATTTATAAGAGTTGTTACATTACACATGTTTGACAGTGATTACATTTTACCCTTTATACATGTATAACATTTCCTTACAGGTTGATATTAAGATGTAGACAGGATGCCAGAGCAAGGTTTGCTAAGATGAGGTCAGATGTACTTGTCAAGATGGAACTGTTAGACCAGAAACATGGTAATGTATCTGTCTGTATTCAGATTTTACACATCTGTATTGTATAAAGATCAAATCCATAGATTAGATTCTTATGAAACTATGTACAGTTGTACTTTGAAAGATCTATTTGCATTTTGGGGACTGGGCTGAGTGGTCTAAGGCGTTGGTTTAAATACCATACTATTGATCACTAGACGATCACCTCTCAGTTGGTGTTTGAGTCCCGCTTGTAATTAACAAAAACAGGACTTCCCAACTTGTATGTGATTAGGTTTGTCAGTTACCTGCCCATGGTCAGAGATTTACTCCGGGTACTCCGGTTTCCTCCACCAATAAAACTGACCGCCCTTCATGGCTCAGTTGCGTCAATAAAGGGCGTTAAACACCAACACACACACACATTTGCATTTTTTTCTTGATCAGCAGAAATCTATTAAATCAATGAATCTATTCCTCAATCACACTATACATTTGCGTTAAACATTATTCGTTAAAGATATTCCTTGAAATTTTACATAAAACACCACATTTCAAATCTTGAATAGATTTGTTTCTTCAAATATGTTTTAAGCAAGATATCACTGTCTTAAGGGAGCATCTCTGTTTTGTCTTTACAAGGACAAATATGCCTCAATTGATTGTTTATTTTCAGTCCAAGATATAGTGTTCCAGTTACAGCGATTTGTATCTGCTATGGCTAAGTATCACAATGACTGCCATGAATCCATGAAGGAGGCTGTTGTGTTCCCTATCGAGGTTGATCTCTCACGAGGAACTTTCACCTATGATACCTCCAACCAGTTCAATGATGAGGAAGAGGAGGAGGAGGAGGAACAGGAAGAGGAAGTAAATAATGACAACAAAGGGGAGCCAACTCTGTTTAGTGATAACTTAATTAGTACTGATTAGAAGTATTTATCCATGTGATTATATTTCTGATAAATATGTTGTGGGAAATTAATTTCTCTTTAATCTAGGGTTGCAGACAATGAAGTCTATCAAAACGGCATTAAATTAATATTGAGGTCATAAAAAACACAAATTATTTTTTTGTGGGAAATTAATTTCTCTTTAATCTAGGGTTGCAGACAATGAAGTCTATCAAAACGGCATTAAATTAATATTGAGGTCATAAAAAACACAAATTATTTTTTTGAACACTATCTGCATTGCACTACTTTGTTTAATCTTGAATGCCATTGTAAAATAACTTGAAAAAATAACCTTGTAGAATCAATAATGCCAATACATCACAAGGACATACATGTTATATTCATTTCTTTCCTATGTTGTGTTGTTGTTGCATATGATATTTTCTTGTTAAACCAGCAAAGATGCTTATCTGTTGGTAATTTTTGCTTATTTTACAGACTTCTTTTGACAAAATTGCTCACTAATGCATTCACAGATGTTAACTAGTTCTCTCATTTTATCAATTAATTTTGGAATGATAACAAAATGACCCAAGACTATATGTAAAGTGAACCAGTCGTAATAAGATTCCAATAGACATATATGCATGGGGTAAGGATTGTTGCTAAAAACGTATGTTCTGCAAATCATTATTTTAGGAAAAAAATACGTTTTTATACCTGTTGATCTGTTCTTAGAAATCCTAATTAGTTGTTGTTATTATTTTACATATTTTACATATTTATTGTTTTGTTAACTATTACATACTAAATTTGGTGTAGCAATGTATTTGTTATTTACATGATGTTTCGATTCTAAACAAAGTTTACCATTATTTTGATTGTTTCATTCACAGATGTTGAATTCACATGTCATTTGTAGACACCCAATTGTTTGCCTAATTGTCTCTTTAAAGAACCTATCTTTTTCAGTTGGCTGGATTTCCAGGTATTATCTTAAAGGTGTTAGCAGATATTTTATTCTATTGCACATAGTTTTCTACCTAACAATGTTATAACTTTTGTATACTTTTAAAGAAGAGAGGTAAAATATGAAAAAAAAATATTTAAATGTGCATCTTCACCTTGAATTACAAGAATCTCTAGTTTAACATGATCTGCACTTGAATCAGCTGATATAAATATGATATAATAAGTTTACAGTGTTAATCTTATGACATTCCTTATCTACACAAGTATGATTTGACATTTTAATTCTGTTTTTGTTGTAATTTGTGCAATATTTATTTACAATAAATGTAATTTTTGATTAAACAACTTGTAATTTTTTGTCTTGCCAGCGATGGATAGTCACGGAAGGCATTAGGTATTACTTTCCGGCAATGGCGGTGGCGTTAACTTTTTGGTAAGACTTTTGTGGAAAATGAATTACTTGAAAAGGATAATAGTTTGGGATCTGATATTTGATATACAGACATTTGAGGTTGTTGTCTACACAGCTGTCACAATGCTATGTGACCCTGACCCCATTTTCATGCTCCAGTGACTCTGAATTTGGATCTTTTTTTAGGTCGAAATGTCTTTGTAAAACTTTTGTGGAGAATGAATATCTTGAAAAGAATAATAGCTAGGCATCTGATATTTAATATACAGACAGTTCATATTATGGTCTATGTAACTGTCATCATGAAGTGGGACCTTGACCCCATTTATTGCTAAAGTGACTTTGTGAATTTGGGTTTTTTTTCAGGCCACAAACTTCTTTGTAAGATTTTTGTGGAAAAAGAATTACATAAGTAATGACTTTACAGGATTTTGATGTTTTTACAGACTTAGGGTATGACTTTACTGGTGACTTTGGTGTATTTAAGACATAGGTCATGACTTCACTGTTCACAATTACATTTTATAAAATCTTTGAGTCACGACTTTATTGGTGACATTGATGTTATCACAGACATAAGGTTATTTTGGTGTAATTACTAACTTTGATAATGTTTTTGCTTATTATATGTTTTCAAAAAGCTCTTCCAGTCATGAAATTGTCCGGACGGCTTCTCAAAAACTACTTAATGGATCGTAATGAAATTTTGAATGGTGATAGAGTGGCACCCAAAGGTGTGCATGCAAAAATCAGAATTTTAAAAAAGGCTGCCGTTTCCATGGAAACAGGAAAAAGGTCATGATATAGGACATTGCAAATGTCTCAATAACCTATAGTTGGTAGGGTTCTGAAATTTTATAGGTTAATAGAGCAAAAGGAGCTCTTCAATAATATGGAAAAAAATTGAAGCGATATTCGGGGTTTTCGAGTTAATGTGGATTCATTTATTTTCGTGGGTATCAATTTTCGTTGTTTGGTGAAAAAGTATCAGTTTGTGGATTCTTAAATTCATGGTTCTTTAGTCTGCAGCATACACACCAATTAATATTAAAAACAAAAGAATATGAAATATGTGCCAGAAAGACACGATCCACATATTGAAATGATTTTGATAATTTTTTGATAAGCAAAATTTCACTGCGTGTGAAGCGCTTTTCTGGATAAACCTTCATCAGACATGCTAGGAGTAGAAAACTTGGAAAACAGGTAGAATATTAAATTTGATTAAACAAACACAGAAGCCAAAAAATATTACAACAATGACCAAACAGATAAATTTATCAAATTTTAAAGAAATAGTCAATTAACCGTTGTCAAATTTTGGATATATGTAAACTGTGTCTTTCCAATACATATTCCAGTACTCGAAAATATATAAGAGCATACAACTGAAGCACGGGGAAGCTTTCTACGACCTCCACACGGCACTAAAGCCAAATTCTGAAATAATATTAAAAACGAAAGAATATGGAATATGTGCCAGAAAGACACGATCCACATATTGAAATGATTTTGATAAATGTACATAAGCAAAATTTCACTGCGTGTGAAGCGCTTTTCTGGATTAACCTTCATCAGACACGCTAGGAGTAGAAAACTTGGAAAACAGGTAGAATATTAAATTTGATTAAACAAACACAGAAGCCAAAAAATATTACAACAATGACCAAACAGATAAATTTATCAAATTTTAAAGAAATAGTCAACCATTGTCAAATTTTGGAAATATATAAACTGTGTCTTTCCAACACATATTCCAGTACTCGAAAATATATAAGAGCATACAACTGAAGCAATGTTTAATTTCCTTTTTGTGGGATATCAAATTTTTTGGTTCAAGGCTACCCACGAAAATTTATACACCACGAATAATAATGAAACCACAGTTTTTTGAAAATGTGATATTTAAGGTCCCAAATTTAGCAAAATTTTTCAATCTCAACAAAACTTGGTATATAGGGGTTTTATTTGATGGTGAAATTGGATATGATGTCAAAATTTATGTAGAATGATAATATATTTAGGTTATGACTTATTGATGACTTTGGTAAATTACAGACTTTGTTCATGACTTTGTTGGTGATATTGGTGTTTTCACAGACTTAAGAAATGACTTAATTTGTGACAGTGGTGTTATAGCAGACTAACATTATGTCTTTACTGGTGATATTAGTGTTATTACAGACTTTGTTCATGACTTTGCTGGTGATACTAGTGTTATTACAGACTTTGTTCATGACTTTGCTGGTGATATTGGTGTTATCGCAGACTTAAGAAATGACTTAATTTGTGACAGTGGTGTGATAACAGACTAACATTATGTCTTTACTGGTGATATTAGTGTTATTACAGACTTTGTTCATGACTTTGCTGGTGATATTGGTGTTATCACAGACTTAAGAAAAGACTTAATTTGTGACATTGGTATTAAAGCAGATTTACATTATGCCTTTACTGGTGATACTAGTGTTATTACAGACTTTGTTCATGACTTTACTGGTGATATTGGTGTTATTACATACTTTGTTCATGACTTTGCTGGTTATATTTGTGTTATTACAGACTTGGTTCATGAATTTGCTGGTGATACTGGTGTTATAACAAACTTTGTTAATGATCTTGGTGTAATCACAGATTTAAGAAATGCCTTAATTTGTGACAGTGGTGTTATAGCAGACTAACATTATGCCTTTACTGGTGATATTGGTGTTATTACAGACTTTGTTCATGAATTGGCTGGTGATATTGGTGTTATCACATACTTAAGAAATGACTTAATTTGTGACATAGGTGTTATAGCAGACTAACATGTCTTTATTGGTGATATTTATAGTGTTATTACAGACTTTGTTCATGACTTTGCTGGTGATATTGGTGTTATCACAGACTTAGGTAATGACTTAATTTGTGACAGTGGTGTGATAACAGATTAACATTATGCCTTTACTGGTGATACTAGTGTTATTACACACTTTGTTCATGACTTTGCTGGTGATATACGTGTTATCACAGACTTTGTTCATGACTTTACTGGTTATATTGGTGTTATTACAGACTTGGTTCATGACTTTGCTGGTGATATTGGTGTTATTAAAGTCTTGGTTCATGACTTTGCTGGTGATATTGGTGTTATCGCAGACTTATGAAATGACTTAATTTGTGACAGTGGTATGATAACAGACTAACATTATGTCTTTACTGGTGATATTAGTATTATTACAGACTTTGTTCATGACTTTGCTGGTGATATTGGTGTTACCACAGACTTAAGAAAAGACTTAATTTGTGACATTGGTATTAAAGCAGATTAACATTATGCCTTTACTGGTGATACTAGTGTTATTACAGACTTTGTTCATGACTTTACTGGTGATATTGGTGTTATTACATACTTTGTTCATGACTTTGCTGGTTATATTTGTGTTATTACAGACTTGGTTCATGAATTTGCTGGTGATACTGGTGTTATAACAAACTTTGTTAATGATCTTGGTGTAATCACAGATTTAAGAAATGCCTTAATTTGTGACAGTGGTGTTATAGCAGACTAACATTATGCCTTTACTGGTGATATTGGTGTTATTACAGACTTTGTTCATGACTTTGCTGGTGATATTGGTGTTATCACATACTTAAGAAATGACTTAATTTGTGACATAGGTGTTATAGCAGACTAACATTATGTCTTTATTGGTGATATTTATAGTGTTACTACAGACTTTGTTCATGACTTTGCTGGTGATATTGGTGTTATCACAGACTTAGGTAATGACTTAATTTGTGACAGTGGTGTGATTACAGATTAACATTATGCCTTTACTGGTGATACTAGTGTTATTACAGACTTTGTTCATGACTTTGCTGGTGATATACGTGTTATCACAGACTTTGTTCATGACTTTACTGGTTATATTGGTGTTATTAAAGTCTTGGTTCATGACTTTGCTGGTGATATTGGTGTTATCGCAGACTTATGAAATTACTTATTTGTGACATTGGTGTTATAGCAAACTAACATTATGCCATTATGGGTGATATTGGTGTAATGACAGACTTGGTTCATGACTTTACTCGAGATATTGGTGTTATCACAGACTTAGGTAATGACTTATTTTGGATATTGGTGTTATAGAAGATTAACATCATGCCTTTACTGGTGATATTAGTGTTATTACAGACTTTTTTCATTACTTTGCTGGTGATAATGGTGTTATCACAGACTAAAGAAATGACTTAAATTGTGACATTTGTGTTATAGCAGACTAATATTATGCCTTAACCGGTGATAATGGTGTTATTACAGACTTGGTTCATGACTTTTCTGGTGATATTGGTGTTTTCATAGACTTAAGAAATTACTTAATTTTTTACATTGGTGTAATAGGCTAGCAGACAGATATGATGCCTTTACTGGTGATATTAGTGTTATTACATACTTTGTTCATGACTTTGCTGGTGATATTGGTGTTATTACATACTTGGTTCATGACTTTACTGGAGATATTGGTGTTCTCACAGACTTAAGAAATGACTGAATTTGTGACATTGGTGTTATAGCAGACAAACATTATGCCTTTACTGGTGATATTAGTGTTATTAGATACTTTGTTCATGACTTTGCTGGTGATATTGGTGTTATTACAGACTTGGTTCATGACTTTACTGGAGATATTGGTGTTATCACAGACTTAAGAAATGACTGAATTTGTGACATTGGTGTTATAGCAGACAAACATTATGCCTTTACTGGTGATATTAGTGTTATTACATACTTTGTTCATGACTTTGCTGGTGATATTGGTGTTATTACAGACTTGGTTCATGACTTTACTGGAGATATTGGTGTTCTCACAGACTTAAGAAATGACTGAATTTGTGAAATTGGTGTTATAGCAGACAAACATTATGCCTTTACTGGTGATATTAGTGTTATTACTGACTTGGTTTATGACTTTGCTGGTGATACTTGTGTTATTACATACTTTGTTCATGCCGTAGCTAGTGATATTTGTGTTATTTCAGACGTAAGAAATGACTTAATTTGTGACATTAGTGTTATAACAGACTTAAGTTATGATATAACTGATGACATAAATGTTCTTAATTAAAGATTGAGGAAATGAGTTTACTGGTGACATTGGTGTTATTACACGCTTGAGTGGCAACTTTACTGGTGACACTGGTGCAATAACAGACTTAAGTTTTGCCTTCACTAGTGATATTGGTGCTATTACAGACTTAAGAAATGTCTTTACCGGTGACAATAATGTTATTACAGAGTTATGCCATGACTTATCTGGTGACAGTCGTTATCACAGGCTTAGATAAAGACTTTACTTGTGACATTGGTGTTATTTTGGACTAAGACAATGACTGCTGGTGAAATTAATATTACATGTATTACAGACTTGGGTATTGACAATACTAATTGGATTTGCGGTATTATGGTCTTCAGGACACCTGACCCCATAAATAATGCCGAATTTAAAATGTCATTGATATTAGGTAGATACTTTTTCTTGTGTAAAAATATTGGACCTCCTTTGCAGGCTTGTTTTCGCGAAATTTAGGCTCAAAGTTTTCCAAAATTACTATAAATTATATTGGAAAAGCCGAATAATTAGCATTAAATCTTGTCTCAGAAAAATTCAACGAATTTAAATTCCAATTTTTATTTTCAAAATTAATGTAATACAATATATTTCGAAATAAAACAATAAAAACAGGGGGTCACCAGCTTTTATTTGTGCCTACATTTCAAATCTACCTAGGTAAAGTGAGACTGATATTCGACGTTCGATATTCGATATTCAATTTTTTTGAATATCAAACTGAATATCAAACGGTAAATTTTACCGTTTGATATTCATTCGATATTCATTTATCATTTTGTCTTAGTGAAAACATATAATGAATATCAAAATGAATATCAAACGGTAATTTTTTTAGGTTCGATATTCATTTGACATTCGTATCAGTCGAGGTTTGTTTTGTGAATATCAAATGAATATCGAATGAATATCAAACAAAAGTTAATTAACGTTCGATATTCATTTTACGCTCGTTTTAGGTCTAGTTTTGTTTTGTGAATATCAAATGAATATCGAATGAATATCAAACAAAAGTTAATTTACGTTCGATCTTCATTTTACGTTCGTTTTATGTATAGTTTTGTTTTGTGAATATCAAATGAATATCAAACAAAACTTAATTTAGGTTCGATATTCATTTTACGTTCGTTTTAGGGCTAGTTTTGTTTTGTGAATATCAAATGAATATCGAATGAATATCAAACAAAAGTTAATTTACGTTCGATATTCATTTTATGTTCGTTTTAGGTCTAGTTTTGTTTTGTGAATATCAAATGAATATCAAACAAAAGTTAATTTACGTTCGATATTCATTTTATGTTCGTTTTAGGTCTAGTTTTGTTTTGTGAATATCAAAGAAATATCGAATGAATATCAAACAAAACTTAATTTACGTTCGATATTCATTTTACGTTCGTTTTAGGTCTAGTTTTGTTTTGTGAATACCAAATGAATATCAAATGAATATCAAACAAAAGTTAATTTACGTTCGATATTCATATACGTTCGTTTTAGGTCTAGTTTTATTTTGTGAATATCAAATGAATATCGAATGAATATCAAACAAAAGTTAATTTACGTTCGATATTCATTTTACGTTCGTTTTAGGTCTAGTTTTGTTTTGTGAATATCAAATGAATATCGAATGAATATCAAACAAAAGTTAATTCACGTTCGATATTCATTTTACCTTCGTTTTAGGTCTAGTTTTGACTTGTGAATATCAAATGAATATCGAATGAATATCAAACAAAAGCTAATTTGCGTTCGATATTCATTTAACGTTCGTTTTAGGTATAGTTTTGTTTTGTGAATATCAAATGAATATCGAATGAATATCAAACAAAAGTTAATTTACGTTCGATATTCATTTTACGTTCGTTTTAGGTCTAGTTCTGTTTTGTGAATATCAAATGAATATCAAATGAATATCAAACAAAAGTTAATTTACGTTCGATATTCATTTTACGTTCGTTTTAGGTCTAGTTTTGTTTTGTGAATATCAAATGAATATCGAATGAATATCAAACAAAAGTTAATTTACGTTTGATATTCATTTTACCTTCGTTTTAGGTCTAGTTTTGACTTGTGAATATCAAATGAATATCGAATGAATATCAAACAAAAGTTAATTTGCGTTCGATATTCATTTAACGTTAGTTTTAGGTATAGTTTTGTTTTGTGAATATCAAATGAATATCGAATGAATATCAAACAAAAGTTAATTTACGTTCGATATTCATTTTACCTTCGTTTTAGGTCTAGTTTTGACTTGTGAATATCAAATGAATATCGAATGAATATCAAACAAAAGCTAATTTGCGTTCGATATTCATTTAACGTTCGTTTTAGGTATAGTTTTGTTTTGTGAATATCAAATGAATATCGAATGAATATCAAACAAAAGTTAATTTACGTTCGATATTCATTTTACGTTCGTTTTAGGTCTAGTTCTGTTTTGTGAATATCAAATGAATATCAAATGAATATCAAACAAAAGTTAATTTACGTTCGATATTCATTTTACGTTCGTTTTAGGTCTAGTTTTGTTTTGTGAATATCAAATGAATATCGAATGAATATCAAACAAAAGTTAATTTACGTTTGATATTCATTTTACCTTCGTTTTAGGTCTAGTTTTGACTTGTGAATATCAAATGAATATCGAATGAATATCAAACAAAAGTTAATTTGCGTTCGATATTCATTTAACGTTAGTTTTAGGTATAGTTTTGTTTTGTGAATATCAAATGAATATCGAATGAATATCAAACAAAAGTTAATTTACGTTCGATATTCATTTTACGTTCGTTTTAGGTCTAGTTTTGTTTTGTGAACATCAAATGAATATCAAATGAATATCAAACAAAAGTTAATTTACGTTCGATATTCATTTTACGTTCGTTTTAGGTCTAGTTTTGTTTTGTGAATATCAAATGAATATCGAATGAATATCAAACAAAAGTTAATTTACGTTCAATATTCATTTTACCTTCGTTTTAGGTCTAGTTTTGACTTGTGAATATCAAATGAATATCGAATGAATATCAAACAAAAGTTAATTTGCGTTCGATATTCATTTAGCGTTCGTTTAAGGTATAGTTTTGTTTTGTGAATATCAAATGAATATCGAATGAATATCAAACAAAAGTTAATTTACGTTCGATATTCATTTTACGTTCGTTTTAGGTCTAGTTTTGTTTTGTGAATATCAAATGAATATAAAACAAAACTTAATTTACGTTCGATATTCATTTTACTTTCGTTTTATGTCTAGTATTGTTTTGTGAATATCAAATGAATATCGAATGAATATCAAACAAAAGCTAATTTACGTTCGATATTCATTTTACGTTCGTTTTAGGTCTAGCTTTGTTTTGTGAATATCAAATGAATATCGAATGAATATCAAACAAAACTTAATTTACGTTCGATATTCATTTTACGTTCGTTTTAGGTCTAGTTTTGTTTTGTGGATACATAATGAATATCGAATGAATATCAAACGAAGCTTTATTTACGTTCGATATTCATTTGACGTTCGTTTTATGTCTAGTTTTGTTTTGTGAATATCAAAAGAATATCGAATGAATATCGAACAAAAGTTAATTTACGTTCGATATTCATTTGACGTTTGTTTTAGGTCTAGTTTTGATTTGTGAATATCAAATGAATATCAAACAAAACTTAATTTACGTTCGATATTCATTTTACGTTCGTTTTATGTCTAGTATTGTTTTGTGAATATCAAATGAATATCGAATGAATATCAAACAAAAGTTAATTTATGTTCGATATTCATTTGACGTTCGTTTTAGGTCTAGTTTTGTTTTGTGAATATCAAATGAATATCAAATGAATATCAAACCAAAGTTTCCTTCTGTTTGATATTCAATTGACATTCGTTTCCGGTGTCAATTTGTAATGTGAATATCGAATGAATATCAAACCAAAGATTAATTCCATTCTATATTCATTTGAGATTCGTTTCGGGTCTAGGTATGTTATGTTAATATCAAATGAATATCGAATGAATATCAAACAAAAGTTAATTTGCTTTCGATATTCATTTAACGTTAGTTTTAGGTATAGTTTTGTTTTGTGAATATCAAATGAATATCGAATGAATATCAAACAAAAGTTAATTTACGTTCGATATTCATTTTACCTTCGTTTTAGGTCTAGTTTTGTTTTGTGAATATCAAATGAATATCAAATGAATATCAAACAAAAGTTAATTTACGTTCGATATTCATTTTACGTTCGTTTTAGGTCTAGTTTTGTTTTGTGAATATCAAATGAATATCGAATGAATATCAAACAAAAGTTAATTTACGTTCGATATTCATTTTACCTTCGTTTTAGGTCTAGTTTTGACTTGTGAATATCAAATGAATATCGAATGAATATCAAACAAAAGTTAATTTGCGTTCGATATTCATTTAGCGTTCGTTTTAGGTATAGTTTTGTTTTGTGAATATCAAATGAATATCGAATGAATATCAAACAAAAGTTAATTTACGTTCGATATTCATTTTACGTTCGTTTTAGGTCTAGTTTTGTTTTGTGAATATCAAATGAATATAAAACAAAACTTAATTTACGTTCGATATTCATTTTACTTTCGTTTTATGTCTAGTATTGTTTTGTGAATATCAAATGAATATCGAATGAATATCAAACAAAAGCTAATTTACGCTCGATATTCATTTTACGTTCGTTTTAGGTCTAGCTTTGTTTTGTGAATATCAAATGAATATCGAATGAATATCAAACAAAACTTAATTTACGTTCGATATTCATTTTACGTTCGTTTTAGGTCTAGTTTTGTTTTGTGGATACATAATGAATATCGAATGAATATCAAACGAAGCTTTATTTACGTTCGATATTCATTTGACGTTCGTTTTATGTCTAGTTTTGTTTTGTGAATATCAAAAGAATATCGAATGAATATCGAACAAAAGTTAATTTACGTTCGATATTCATTTGACGTTCGTTTTAGGTCTAGTTTTGATTTGTGAATATCAAATGAATATCAAACAAAACTTAATTTACGTTCGATATTCATTTTACGTTCGTTTTATGTCTAGTATTGTTTTGTGAATATCAAATGAATATCGAATGAATATCAAACAAAAGTTAATTTACGTTCGATATTCATTTGACGTTCGTTTTAGGTCTAGTTTTGTTTTGTGAATATCAAATGAATATCAAATGAATATCAAACCAAAGTTTCCTTCTGTTTGATATTCAATTGACATTCGTTTCCGGTGTCAATTTGTAATGTGAATATCGAATGAATATCAAACCAAAGATTAATTCCATTCTATATTCATTTGAGATTCGTTTCGGGTCTAGGTATGTTATGTTAATATGGAATGAATATCGAATGAATATCAAACCAAAGTTTATTTGTCATTCGATATTCATTGGACGTTCGTGTTAGGACTAGTTTTGTTTTGTGAATATCCAATGAATATCAAACCAAAGTTTCCTTCTGTTTGATATTCTTGTAATGTGAATATCCAATGAATATCAAACCAAAATTTATTCCGTTCTAGGTTAGTATGGTAGGTGCACCAAGAGATGCTAAGCACAATGCATGCTTCGGATGCTGGATGTGACCTATATTTTCCACATGAATGACCACTTACAGAAGAATGGTTTAACTTTATTCCCACTTACCGACAAGTGCCACGTTAACCATATTGGTATGGTAGGTGCACTTCATGATGCTAAGCAGAATGCATGATTCGGATGCTGGCTGTGATCTATATTTTCCGCACAAATGACCACTTATAGAAGAATGGTTCAAGTCAATTCCTTCTTACTGACAAGCGCCATAGCAACCATATTGTTATGGTAGGTGCACCTAGTAATACTTAGCACAATGCATGCTTCGGATGCTGGATGATGTGACCTATATTTTCCACATGGATGAACTCTTACAGAATAATGGTTAAAGTCCATTCCCAATTACTGACATGTGCCACATCAACTATATTGGTATGGTAGGTGCACCTACATATGTAGTGATGCTTAGCACAATGCATGCTTCAGATGCTGGCTGTGACCTACAGATAGGTGCACACATAACCTGTACGGAAGTTAACATAAAGTTAACATTGTGACTGCTTTCCATATCTGCTCATGTCTGTTATAGCAGACATTTAAGTTAACTTGCGTTAACTCATGACTGGTCAAAGCAGACCTGTGACAGCTTTTTTATGACTGGTCATAACCAGTCACAAAGACATGACTGCTTTTACCAGACCAGTCATTGCAACAAGTCTGCTCTTACCAGACATGTTTAATAATAATTTTTATATAAAAAACTGTCTTTAACATAAAAAGAACTAGTTTAAAATACAGTTTTGGCAAAAGAACATAAAAGTTGTCCTTATACATTCAGTTTTCAAAGCAGACATTTCACGAAGTTAACTTGACCAGACCTGTCATAATTATGTGGAATTATGACTGGCACACTGCTTTTCAAGTTAACTTGGAACCAGTCGCGCGTTTGCTAAAAACAGTCGCATGACCAGTCACAAGTGAACTTGAAGTTAACTTGATGTCTGCTTCTCAAGTTAACTTACCATACAGGTTATGTGTCTGTATCTGTATATTTTCCGCATGTATGGCAATTTAGGGTGTAGGTAATCATCGAGTTCGAGTTCGAGTCAGAGTTAGAGATCGAGTTAAAGTTCGAGTTACGACTCGAGTTCGAGTCAAAGTTCGAGTTAGTAATCGAGTTCGAGTTAAAATTTTCAGCTAACTCAAATAGTGATTTTCATTGCAATAATCGAGTTACGACTCAAGTTCGAGTTACAGATCGAGTTAGAGTTCGAGTTACAAATCGAGTTGTATATTTATTTTTTGCACTTTCTTTATCATTTATATTTGCAACTCTGCTGCATGTAACCAGCAATCTACTTTGAGATACTAACTCAGTAAGGTACTGGTTCATATTAATAATGCGGATAAACAGATAGACTACAATGGAAATATATTTACATCGGATGTTTATTTTACTTCTCAAACAAATTCGGACGTCTATTAAAATGCTTCTGACGCAAAAATTCTAACACAGTGTTATGATAGGGTACAACCATTTAATTTTTTTGTGGGGGACGGGGGCTATGATGAATTTTAAATAAAAGGCAGGATGCCAAAAATCAGGAAACTAAAAGGCTGGGCGGTGCTCTGAATTAAAAAAAAAGGCAGGATGGTGTTTTTGCCTAAAAAAAATAATGTTAAGTTTAAAAATAAAAATAAAATATGCGCGCAAAACAGAGATTCCAGGCTTCGATTTTTCAAAAATAAAAAGGCGGGACGAAGAAAATATCCATAGCCGCCCCCTAAAAATCTAATGGTCGTTCCCTTACTTTTCGATTGTTGTTGTCTTCATTCAAGAAACTTGATACAAAACAAGTAAATCTGTGAGCTATTACTCACAGGTGATACGCCCGCTCCCAAAATAATGCCTTGCGTTGAAAATTAAAGTATTCGGTAAAGTATAACAGGAGGTATACAGAGGATAAAGTTATATAAAAAAACAGGCATTTAAATTATGTCATACAGTTGCTTAAAATATTACGGAAAGACGAACGAAAGAACGGACGGGTGGACAAGGGTAAAACAGGAAACCCCCTCTTCTTGAAGCGATGCCGACCTGGAAAGGGGAGGCACGCTACAACTCATTATAATAAAGCTGTGTACCAAATTTGAAATGAATTCCTTCAGCAGATACCGTGAAATCTGTTACGACAAATTGTCCTTTTTTACCCTTAAAATGTCTAAGTTCGCTAAGAAAACAGAGAGTAGATGCGCAACTGTCCTGAAAAAAAAGGGGGCATGGTACAACTCACGGACAGACGGACGCACAGACAGACGTGGTTGCAATATAGCCCCCTCTCTTACGAGTGGGGGTATAATATTTTCAGATTCAAAGACAAAAGACGGGGATTCCGCCGTGTTGGTCCAGTACCGGAGAATATGTATACCAAGTTTTTATTATACCCCGCTTGTTTATTTGGCGGGAGATTGCCACATTGGTACATATTTGCTTCTTGTCCACAGTCTGAGACATTAAGTAAATACTACACCTTATATTTATAAATGAGTATATGGCAAGGCGACAACCTTAAACAATTAAAAAGAAGCAGAGGTACCAATGGGGTATCCGAATGTCAAAAGTCAGAAAGGGCAGAGACAAAATCAGTAAACACCAACAAGCGTTATGTTTGACAGCATTCATGTAATTGCGCTAATGTAAATATCCCACTCAAACTCTAACTCGATCTGTAACTCGAATTCTTACTCGATCTGTAACTCGAACTCGAGTAGCAACTCGATTATTGCCATAAAAATCACTGTTTCGAGTTAGCTCAAATTTCAACTCGAACTAGAAATATAACTCGAACTCTAACTCGAACTCGAGTCGTACTTTAACTCTAACTCGAACTCGATGATTACCTACACCCGACAATTTATAGAAGACTGGTTTAAGTCCATTCCTTCTTACTGACATGTGCCACATCAACTTTATATTTATGTTAGGTGCAACTAATGATGCTTAGAACAATGCATGCTTACGATGCTGACTGTGACCTATAATTTCTGCATGAATGACCCCTTATAGAAGAATTGATAAAGTCCATTCCTTCTTATTGACAAGTGCCATAGCAACCATATCTATATGGTAGGTGCACCTAGTGATGCTTTAGTGATTGCTGGTAAAAATAAATGTTGAGAGATGGGGCATTATGTCGTTTGGACATATTCTTGTTTACTGTTGGCTTTATGTATTTATTTCATTCTTTCATGTTTTATTTCCTGTCTTTAAACTTGGTTTTACCTCAAAATTTATCTATAATTTGTAATTGGTTTTTGTTTAAAGGATGGCTGAGAAATCACAGGCGCTTGGGTCCAGGATTTTTTAAAATATAATAACGTGTATATAAAAATTTTCATCTCCTCTATATACTTTTTCCACATGAAAATTTTTATATACACGTTATTATATTAAAAAAAAAATCCTGGACCCAACCGCCTGTGTGAGAAATCACTGACAGTACCAAAATCAAATGGCAATCAATCAATATGATTTGGCTTAATGTTAATGTCACGGTAGCCAGGTGGATACCGTGTGATGTAAAAGGTAGAAATAACGATAACTTAATTCTTTATTCATATTTCAATATCTATGTATCATCTATCATCTCATCTACATGTATTACAGCTATATGTGCATCTATGTCAAAACTACAAATAAAAAATAACACTCATAAATACATGTTTACATCATTACTCAACAAGAAATGATCAAAATCAATCATAAAAAACTTCAAAACATACAAGAAAAATCAAATATTTTACAAAAATGATCTTTGCGAAAAATCAATAAAAACATACTTGGAGCCTCACGTTTAATTAAGTGCGTAAATCCGTGTCACGTGATCGATATACAATTCTATTTATATCAAACATATAAAATCAAGAAATAAACATCAAAAACGAAAGGAAACTAATTATTTTGGCACCATAAATTGTAAAATAACATTGTTAAAACATTTATACGTGTTCAATCGATCAAATAAAGGTTATATCGGAAAAATAATCAATGTGTCAAATGTGAAACATTTGTAATTGTACGTATAAAATCCATTATTTTCAAAGAACTTATGTTTAAAATGTTGCTGGAGGTGAATAAAATACAAAGAAATCAATGAAATAATTAACATACCTCTTTGGGCTTACAAAATCGCAAAATATTGTAATTTTCTTCACCGGCAAACTAATAAAGAAAGGATAATCGGAAACGGACAAAATTTCCGGTTTTTAAAATTATTTTTGCGTTACGCACAGTGTTGGTGGTACATAACATTACAGACATTACACTGAATATCGACGTCGCATTAAACAATTTAGCATTTTTTGTGCCGGTCTGTGCTCTTTTTTTCTATTATATATATTGTTACTGTTGGTTTTATTTGTAAATTGCTGAAATGTTGTATATTAAACTACGACATTTCAAATTTTAAACATTTAAGATACACATGTCGTAATTTTAGGGGTTTTTAGAGACAAAGGGGGGGGGGGTCATATATGAAATCCATGCTCCAAGTGCCTGTGCAAAATTGTTACTTGTGTTGTACCTTTTGTATCAAAAAGTTTGAAATAATATTATTATGCATGTCTCGGTCTTGACAATGACAAACGGCAGTCGGTGTCAAGTGCGTTGATTCTAAATCCCCCCTTGAATTTAAGTTTTCAAAGTTACGATACGTTCAAGTTGTAAAACATTTCAACATGCATTTTCTTCTGCTTTAAAAAAGAAATTTTACGATGCCGATACAAGTGTACTTGACGGCACATATAATGCTTGGATTTAAAAGAACGTGCATTGTATAATATATATATATAGTCAAATTAAAAAAAAAAATCTTTTCCTTTTTTTTTTTTGATTGGGGTTGGGGTGTTAGGATCGTGGTGCCGATTTTAAAATCCAGTTTTTAAGAAACGGAATCTACTTTTTTTGTGCTATAAATATTTTTCCTTTGGATATAGTTCTTATTTCGCCGGACTTATCAATTATATTGTATAACTTTCATTTTGGCCGGATTTCACGGAGTGAAAAATCCGGGTTATAAAATGGTGAATGTCGGGCGGGCGGCGGGCGGGCGGGGAAAATTTTCGTAACAGTTTTCTCAGCAACTACTTATCACAGCCACATGATATTTGGTATACAGCATCAGGGTGAGGTCCCATAACGTGGGATTTGATTTCAGGTCTGTCGCTCACCTACTTCCTTTTTACCGACTTAGTTAATTTTTTGACATTAATGTCTTAATGTAGAAAATTGGTATACAGCATCAGGGTGAGGTCCCATTTCGTGGGATTTGATTTGAGGTCTGTCGCTCACCTACTTCCTTTTTACCGACTTAGTTAATTTTTTGACATTAATGTCCAAATGTAGAAAATTTTCGTAACAGTTTTCTCAGCAACTACTAATCACAGCCACATGCTATTTGGTATACAGCATCAGGGTGAGGTCCCATAACGTGGGATTTTATTTCAGGTCTGTCGCTCACCTACTTCCTGTTAACCAACTTAGTTAATTTTAGCCGGATTTCACGGAGTGAAAAATCCGGGTTATAAAATGGTGAATGTCGGGCGGGCGGGCGGTGGGCGGCGGGCGGCATGCGGGCGGGGAAAAATTTTTCGTAACAGTTTTCTCAGCAACTACTTATCACAGCCACTTGATATTTGGTGTACAGCATCAGGGTGGGGTCCCATAACGTGGGAACCGATTTTAGGTCTGTTGCTCACCTACTTCCTGTTTAACGAAATCCGGCCATTTTTGACTTTGACAGCGGATTTTTCGATTTACGTTGTTCGATAAGACACATACGGCTCCCAGGAGCCTGAATCGCTCGCCTAAACTACACAGATACACATATGTCATGTATGTTGTAAATATTATTGTGCTTAATCATATGCAATTTAAATTTTTGAAATATCTTGTATAGTTTTCAAGATATAGGGCTAAATAAGTGCAAAATTTGGCCATAAATTTGAAAAAGGGCAACAACTCCAACATCAGCCGTCAAATCTTTTTTTTTTAATTTCAGGACAGGTAGATCTTGATATACTGATCACTTTTTATTTTTGCACAATTTTGATATCTGTAACAGTTTTTGTGTTCTGAGCAAAAAACTGCAATTTACCCCCATGTTCTATTTTTAGCCATGGCGGCCATTTATAAAGGATATAAAGTCGTCGTAGTTAGACTACATGAAAATAAAGTTACAATTGAATTTGTAAGTAATTTTGTTGGAAATGACGCATCGATTTGCTTAAGGATATTTTTACTTTGGACATGACGGACATTCGCAAAACATGGCCTCTTGTGTCCCGGTCTTGTTCTTTTTTTTTTTAGCTCACCTGGACCTTCGGTCCAGGTGAGCTATTGCCATCACTTGGTGTCCGTCGTCGTCCGTCGTCGTTAACATTTTTCAAACGTTAACTCCTCTAACACCATAAGTCCAGTGGGTTTAAAATTTGACACAGTTGTTTAATAGCATAGGTAGTATAAAGCTAGCGTGGGGATTTTTGATTCGTCGAAAAACATTGCCGCCATGGCTTAAAATAGAACATAGGGGTAAATTGCAGTTTTTTGCAAATAACTCAAATACGGTTACAGATATCAAAATTCTGGCAGGGGAAAAGTGTTCAGCACCTCAAGATCTACCTGCCCTGAAATTTTCAAGAAGATCCAACAACCCATGTAAGAGTTATTGCCCTTTTTCTGGATGTTTTGCAAATTTTGCACTTATTAAGCTCAATATCTTAAAAACTATTCAAGATATTTCAGAAATTAAAATTGCATGTTGTTAAGCACATCAAGATCTACAAAATTTGTAATTAGGTCAACGTTGTAGGACCATTCCTTTTAGGAGTTATTCCCCTTAGAACGTCGAAATTATCCATTTTAACAGCATTTCCATGTTACATTTAAAACGTTAACTTCTCTGACACCTTAAGTCCAATTGGAACTAAACTTGGTACAAGTGTTCATTAGCATTAGGTCTAAAGAACTGATGTGGGGATTTTTGATTGGCTGTAAAACATGGCCGCCGTGGCTAAAAATAGAACATAGGGGTAAAATGTAGTTTTTTGCAAATAACTCTATAACCGTGACAGATTTTTAAATTCTGATAGAGAACAAAAGTGATCTGCACCTCAAGATCTACCTGCCCTGAAATTTTGGAGAAGATCCAACAACCCATGTAGGAGTTATTGCCCTTTTCCTTGATTTTTTATAGATTTTGCACTTATTAATCTTAATATCTTGAAAACTATATAACATAATTAAGAAATTAAAATTGCATATTGTTAAGCACATCATGATCTACAAAATATGTAATAGGGTCAATGTTGTAGAGCCATTCCTTTTATGAGTTATTCCCCTTAGTACGTCGAATTTGACCATTTTTACAGCTTTTACTCATTACATTTAAAATGTTAACTTCTCTGACACCTTAAGTTCAGGTTGAACCAAACTTGGTATAGTTGTTTATTAGCATAAAATGTTCAGAACTGATTGGGGGATTTTTGATTGGTTGAAAACATGACTGGCATGGCTAAAAATAGAACATAGGGGTAAATTGCTGGTTTTTTGCAAATAAGTTATTCCGCTTAGAAAAGGATCAATGTTAAATAGTATTTGCCTAATAGCCTATAGTTTAGGCACATAAGTCAGGTGAGCGATTCAGGCTCCTGGGAGCCTCTTGTTTTTATTACGGAACGATGGGTTAAACCTGACAAAGAAATTATTCGAGAAGTTGTTTTCACAAAGATTGACAGGGATCCGAAAAATAGAAAAGGGATAAATATTTGGTTGTTCAATAGATACCCGTATTTTTGTAACGGTTGGCATCGCTAATTTGGTCATATTTTGCATGTTCAAAGCCTATATAATTCATTAACAGAAAAGATAAAGCCAAATATTAATTATACATTTTGAACATTTTTAAGTAAAATATCTGATCTATGGACTAACTTATTTTTTTTATTTATTATTTAAAAACGTATAAAGATCAAGTTTGTAACAACATCGTGCGTAGCGTCTAGTCTGTTACACATATAAGCAGTTGTGGTCTGCAATTTCATTAGCATCAGTACAGATCAAATCCAAGTACATTGTATCTTTATGTTCCTGAAGGCAAAGTTTACTGACTTTTATATATTTTATACTGATTTGTCAACACTATTTATATTTGGTATGCAGTTGCCGGGGCAGTTGCATTCAAGCAGATAAATTTTATGAGTAAATGCCACTTACTACAGTCATTCTTTCATTGGGAATTTTATTTTGTTTTATATTGTGTCCAGTTGCAACAAGTGAGACAAATCGGTGGGGTAACAGTTTATTTAATATCATTAACTGTGTTACTATGTACTTTATTTATATACTTTTGTGCATCCGCATGTCACAAATCAGGTTGAAGTTCATTTACCATGAAGGAAGTTTAGTGTCATCATGAAACTTCATGAAACTTTGAACACATATACACATCAGGGTACTTACAAACAAAAATCATAAAATTTTACCTATTTCATCAACTTCATGCAGTAAAAGCAAGAACAGACTTCCATTAAATTTAATTCCATGCAATATGCAAAGATAGTAAAGCCTTAGAAAAACTCAATATGAAGGAAGTTTTTTTATTGATTCCTTATAGGAGTTATAATCCCTTAAATGTCTATATAAATGTTTATGCCTTATAGCTGCCAGAATGCAGAAAATAATAAAAAGCTTTGATGGCTAAGGCAGGAACCATTTTCTTATGGTTGGGAGGGGGGAGATTTTTTTTTCAAAAAATATTTACTCCAATTTTTATTGAAGAAAAAATAAAAATATCTTTAATGGACATGTAAGGAAAAAAATTCACAAATTTCAAATAAAAAATACAATAACATTTGCAAATTAGATCCAGAAAACAGAGGAAGAAAAATTTTGAGACAATTACCATGTTTGGAAAACTTTAGCTGTAACTGCTATAACATAATTTACAAATCTTCTAGACTATTTAGTATCTAAATACTTATCAAAAGAACAATGGAAAGCTAGCTAGAGAAATGCATAAAATCATTAGACATACAAACTGTATTGGTTCATCTTTGGCGGAGAAGCAACCCACTACTTGATACATGTTTGAATGAACATTGTCAACAAAAACAAGAGGCTCCCAGGACCCTGAATTGCTCACTGGTCTTGATGTCGACCCTATAAAGACTTTTCTAGAGCTTAATGAGCTGAACATTTAAGCAAGTAACAGCTTTTTTTCTATCTACTATAGTTTTCATTCTGTAGCCGTAGGCCCAAATCATGAAAAAACCCCGTTATTTTAGGGGCTATTGCAGATATAGAAGTTTTCATTCTATAGGCCAAAAACACGAAAAAACTTTATTTTAGGGGCCATAACCCCTATAAGGGTCATCTGACAACTTCGACCCTATGAAGACTTTTATAGAGCTAAATGAGCTGAACATTTAAGCAAGCAACAGCTTTTCTCTATCTGCAATAGTTTTCATACTATAGGGCAAAAACATGAAAAAAACCCGTCATTTTTTACCTGTAAGGGGCTGTAACCCCTATAAGGGGACATCTGACAACTTTGACCAAATGGAGACTTTTTGACCAAATGGAGACTTTTGTAGAGCTTTTGATGCTGAAGCAGTACGGTGGCATCAGATTTCATCTATCTCTTATACTTTTTGATTTATAAGCCAAAAACAGTAGTCGGACCCCCTGGTCTATTTTTAGCAACGGCGGCCATGTTTTTTGACGAATCTGAAATCCCCACATCAGTTCTGTGAGAGATACCCTAAGGTACCATCAGACCAAATTTGGCTTGAATCTGTGCAGTCGTTTCAGAGGAGAAGAAGTTCAAAGAAAAGTTTAACGACGACGACGGACGACGACGATGGACGCCAAGTGATGGTAATAGCTCACATGGACCTTCGGTCTAGGTGAGCTAAAAACCCATCAAAATGTTTCAATACTTTTGAAATAAGGACCAGAGACCCACAGCAGCTGGCAGCTAGAAAGTAAGCTCATAGAAAAAAGAACAAAATGGTTCCCTGATTATTGATGATGATGATGATGATAATGATGATGATGATGATAGAATGGCCATGATGCTATTTTCAGAGGACTTTTCACTCCCGATGAAGGCAACTGCCGAAACGTTATAACTTTTCAGCCATAATTATAAATAAATATATAAATAATAAATTTCGTTTGATATTCATTTGATATTCACATAACATACCTAGACCCGAAACGAATCTCAAATGAATATAGAATGGAATTAATCTTTGGTTTGATATTCATTTGATATTCACATTACAAATTTACACTGGAAACGAATGTCAAATAAATATCAAACAGAAGGAAACTTTGGTTTGATTTTCATTTGATATTCACAAAACAAAACTAGACCTAAAACGAAGGTCAAATGAATATGGAATGACAAATCAACTTTAGTTTGATATTCATTCGATATTCATTCCATATTCACATAACATACCTAGACCCAAAACGAATCTCAAATGAATATAGAATGGAATTAATCTTTGGTTTGATATTCATTCGATATTCACAAAACAAAACTAGACCTAAAACGAACGTAAAATGAATATCGAACGTAAATTAACTTTTGTTTGATATTCATTCGATATTCATTTGATATTCACAAAACAATACTAGACATAAAACGAACGTAAAATGAATATCGAACGTAAATTAAGTTTTGTTTGATATTCATTTGATAATCATTTGATATTCACAAATCAAAACTAGACCTAAAACGAACGTCAAATGAATATCGAACGTAAATTAAGTTTTGTTTGATATTCATTCGATATTCTTTTGATATTCACAAAACAAAACTAGACATAAAACGAACGTCAAATGAATATCGAACGTAAATTAAGCTTCGTTTGATATTCATTCGATATTCATTATATATCCACAAAACAAAACTAGACCTAGAACAAACGTAAAATGAATATCGAACGTAAATTAAGTTTTGTTTGATATTCATTCGATATTCATTTGATATTCACAAAACAAAGCTAGACCTAAAACGAACGTAAAATGAATATCGAACGTAAATTAGCTTTTGTTTGATATTCATTTGATATTCACAAAACAATACTAGACATAAAACGAAAGTAAAATGAATATCGAACGTAAATTAAGTTTTGTTTGATATTCATTTGATATTCATTTGATATTCACAAAACAAAACTAGACCTTAAACGAACGTAAAATGAATATCGAACGTAAATTAACTTTTGTTTGATATTCATTCGATATTCAATTGATATTCACAAAACAAAACTAGACCTTAAACGAACGTAAAATGAATATCGAACGTAAATTAACTTTTGTTTGATATTCATTCGATATTCAATTGATATTCACAAAACAAAACTATACCTAAAACGAACGTAAAATGAATATCGAACGTAAATTAAGTTTTGTTTGATATTCATTTGATATTCACAAATCAAAACCAGACCTAAAACGAACGTCAAATGAATATCGAACGTAAATTAAGTTTTGTTTGATATTCATTCGATATTCTTTTGATATTCACAAAACAAAACTAGACATAAAACGAACGTCAAATGAATATCGAACGTAAATTAAGCTTCGTTTGATATTCATTCGATATTCATTATATATCCACAAAACAAAACTAGACCTAAAACGAACGTAAAATGAAGATCGAACGTAAATTAAGTTTTGTTTGATATTCATTTGATATTCACAAATCAAAACCAGACCTAAAACGAACGTCAAATGAATATCGAACGTAAATTAAGTTTTGTTTGATATTCATTCGATATTCTTTTGATATTCACAAAACAAAACTAGACATAAAACGAACGTCAAATGAATATCGAACGTAAATTAAGCTTCGTTTGATATTCATTCGATATTCATTATATATCCACAAAACAAAACTAGACCTAAAACGAACGTAAAATGAAGATCGAACGTAAATTAAGTTTTGTTTGATATCCATTCGATATTCATTTGATATTCACAAAACAAAGCTAGACCTAAAACGAACGTAAAATGAATATCGAACGTAAATTAGCTTTTGTTTGATATTCATTCGATATTCATTTGATATTCACAAACAATACTAGACATAAAACGAAAGTAAAATGAATATCGAACGTGAATTAAGTTTTGTTTGATATTCATTTGATATTCATTTGATATTCACAAAACAAAACTAGACCTTAAACGAACGTAAAATGAATATCGAACGTAAATTAACTTTTGTTTGATATTCATTCGATATTCAATTGATATTCACAAAACAAAACTATACCTAAAACGAACGTTAAATGAATATCGAACGCAAATTATTTTTTTGTTTGATATTCATTCGATATTCCTTTGATATTCACAAAACAAAACTAGACCTAAAACGAAGGTAAAATGAATATCGAACGTAAATAAAGTTTTGTTTGATATTCATTCGATATTCATTTGATATTCACAAAACAAAACCAGACCTAAAACGAACATAAAATGAATATCGAACGTAAATTAACTTTTGTTTGATATTCATTCGATACTCATTTGATATTCACAAAACAAAGCTAGACCTAAAACGAACGTAAAATGAATATCGAACGTAAATAAAGTTTTGTTTGATATTCATTTGATATTCACAAAACAAGACTAGACCTAAAACGAACATAAAATGAATATCGAACGTAAATTAACTTTTGTTTGATATTCATTCGATACTCATTTGATATTCACAAAACAAAACTAGACCCTAAACGAACGTAAAATGAATATCGAACGTAAATAAAGTTTTGTTTGATATTCATTTGATATTCACAAGTCAAAACTAGACCTAAAACGAAGATAAAATGAATATCGAACGTAAATTAACTTTTGTTTGATATTCATTCGATATTCATTTGATATTCACAAAACAAAACTAGACCTAAAACGAACGTAAAATGAATATCGAACGTAAATTAACTTTTGTTTGATATTCATTCGATATTCATTTGATATTCACAAAAAAAACTAGACCTAAAACGAACGTATATGAATATCGAACGTAAATTAACTTTTGTTTGATATTCATTTGATATTCATTTGGTATTCACAAAACAAAACTAGACGTAAAACGAACGTAAAATGAATATCGAACGTAAATTAAGTTTAGTTTGATATTCATTCGATATTCATTTGATATTCACAAAACAAAACTATACCTAAAACTAACGTTAAATGAATATCGAACGCAAATTAACTTTTGTTTGATATTCATTCGATATTCAGTTGATATTCACAAGTCAAAACTAGACCTAAAACGAAGGTAAAATGAATATCGAACGTGAATTAACTTCGTTGATATTCATTCGATATTCATTTGATATTCACAAAACAAAACTAGACCTGAAACGAACGTAAAATGAATATCGAACGTAAATTAACTTTCGTTTGATATTCATTCGATATTCATTTGATATTCACAAAATAAAACTAGACCTAAAACGAACGTATATGAATATCGAACGTAAACTAACTTTTGTTTGATATTCATTTGATATTCATTTGGTATTCACAAAACAAAACTAGACCTAAAACGAACGTAAAATGAATATCGAACGTAAATTAAGTTTTGTTTGATATTCATTCGATATTCCTTTGATATTCACAAAACAAAACTAGACCTAAAACAAAGGTAAAATGAATATCGAACGTAAATTAAGTTTTGTTTGATATTCATTCGATATTCATTTGATATTCACAAAACAAAACCAGACCTAAAACGAACATAAAATGAATATCGAACGTAGATTAACTTTTGTTTGATATTCATTCGATACTCATTTGATATTCACAAAACAAAACTAGACCTAAAACGAACGTAAAATGAATATCGAACGTAAATAAAGTTTTGTTTGATATTCATTTGATATTCACAAAACAAAACTAGACCTAAAACGAACATAAAATGAATATCGAACGTAAATTAACTTTTGTTTGATATTCATTCGATATTCATTTGATATTCACAAAAAAAAAAACTAGACCTAAAACGAACGTAAAATGAATATCGAACGTAAATTAAGTTTTGTTTGATATTCATTTGATATTTACAAAACAAAACTATACATAAAACGAACGTAAAATGAAGATCGAACGTAAATTAACTTTTGTTTGATATTCATTCGATATTCATTTGATATTCACAAAACAAAACTAGACCTAAAACGAGCGTAAAATGAATATCGAACGTAATTTAACTTTTGTTTGATATTCATTCGATATTCATTTGATATTCACAAAACAAACCTCGACTGATACGAATGTCAAATGAATATCGAACCTAAAAAAATTACCGTTTGATATTCATTTTGATATTCATTATATGTTTTCACTAAGAAAAAACGATAAATGAATATCGAATGAATATCAAACGGTAAAATTTACCGTTTGATATTCAGTTTGATATTCAAAAAAATTGAATATCGAATATCGAACGTCGAATATCAGTCTCACTTTACCTAGGTTCAAATCTTTGTTATTTTTTTGTCAATTTTGAAGTGAATTATCTCCCTTGTTTTATTCAAAAATTATATTTATTAAAGAATGGTTGTTTTATTTGTTTAAAGTCAATTTATTTTGATTCAGTTTTATTTAATGTAACTATTTTACACAGGTTTCATAGTATTAATGACATTTTCACTTGTGTTTTGCATTTCAGCTGTTTTTGGTCGCATGACATGTGTCTTCACTAACCTTAACTAATCAAGACACACTTTTTGTACAGACTTAGGTGATGACTTAACTGGCGACACTGTTGTATATTGTTAGACTAATAACTACTGGTGGCCTAAGCGTTATTCAGACTCAGGTTAACGTGTTTTAAGACATTTTTTTTTATTTTAACACAAATGTAGTTAAGTTGACAAAATATTTTTAAGTACTAAAAACTCTATTACAGATTTTGAATTTCTTTCATAATCATTTCTTGTTCTTCCCCTTTCTTTAGAGTGGATTTGAACTTTGACGGTCGGAGTGTACATTTCAGCAGTTCAAAGAGAAGTTTTCTAAACTGATGACTGATCAAACAAGAAAATATAAACAATAATGGGTGGGTAAAATGAACAGTTACATCTATGAGGTTTCTTATTATTCCTATATTAAATAGTTTAGTGAAAGATCTGTCTTCTGTTGAAATAGAATAAATATAAAGGATAATGATAACCGAATAAGGTATATGTACAAGGAAAATGACAGAAGAAAAGGTAAAAATAAGAAAAAGTTGATGTCTGTTCTCCTTTGCTTCTCTACGTAAAGTTTTCCTTTCCTTCTCAGTTGGCGTGTCTGGATTTCGTTCTGTCATTGGAATTGTTTGCTTTGTGTCTTCACTGGAAGAGTGATGACCCATTCTTAGGGAACTTGATTGTTTGGTATCCCCATTAAAGGATCGATGACCCGACCTTCGGCGGAATTCGTGAGCTTCTCTAAGTATATTTAATAGCCAATGATTACAATAGACTATGAGAATACACGGTGCTATTATGTAAACCACCATTTTGATTGACAGAGTGATTGAATCCGCTATTTCCGGATAATCACCCATCCATTCTGCATAGTAAACGGTACAAGTCACGCCAATCGTTACGTTAGTGTTATTACTGTCATAGATTTCAAATGGTCTGATGTCAATATCAAGTAATCCACTCAGCTGTGTTACAGTAGAAAATATGAAAATGAAGGCGACGATGATGAGGGTCTTCCTAATGGTCCATTTCTCTATAGAAACGAACGGATGTTTGATGATCATATAACGCTGGACTGATAGCATTGTCACGTACCATATAGAACACATGTGGGGGAATGATACATAGTTAATCATTAACATCCACGACTTACAGAACTTGTACGGAATATAAGACGTGGCATGACCGAGTGCAAACATGTAGACGTATCCAATGGCAATAGGCACTGACGATAAAATATTAAACGTTGCTATAGAAATGTACAAAATACTTGTGACTTTTCTGACATGATTCTTGCTGCCTTTGTAATGCTTTACATAGATGATGACGACGAAGAGGTTGGTGACGGTGACAATAGAACTGAGGATAGGGACGATGTAGCCTTGGACAGTTAACGTCGATGACGGGTTAGGAATCGTCAAATCATCGATGAAACGTTTCATTTTTATCAGCTTTAATCAAATGAACCAGGATTATACAGCTCCCAAGATAGGATCTGCGTGTTGTAGTAAATTTCTGAAACATACAATAGTAAGACATTCATCATTAAATGTCAAGTAAAATCCGATAATTACAAGGCTGAGGAAATCTTTACAGAAAATCATTCTACAAGGGATACAATTAATTGGTACCAAGAGCTTTACAATAGAGTTACATATTTCTGAGAACAAGATTAATTGCCTGCGTCACTATAACTTAGTACTAGACAGTGTTCCATAAGGCAAGTTTTAGGTGTTTCAAGTTCTGTAACACCTTTTATATTATAAGAACATATTATCTTTTTATGCATTCTTAAAACTTGAGGTTAAATATTATGCTTATTATTGTCCCATGGAACAAGCAACGAAATTCTAGTTCCAAAACAACAAAACAAGAGAAACACAGGCAGTTCCTGTAAATTAGAAACCGACATACTCTAAACCACAACCAACGCCAAGCTCCAAACCAAATTTGTTATGAGTAGGATGAAAAGTAGACATTTTTAGATTGTAATAAACACCATAAAGTACTGTTTTATTTGCAGTTTATTATATAATAACGCGGAAACAATAAAGTTTAAAATTAAAAAGCTAATGATGGTCATATGAAATATGTTTTAAAACAAGCAAGCGTGTCAGAAACGTATGGCCTGCTCAGAAATATTCGTTAGAATGGCATAGGATTAGCTGCAACTGTTCTTTTGATAAATAAATGTAAAAACAAAACAAAACCATTCAATTCTTCTTAATGTTTTTTTTTAGAAAACGTTCAGATAAACCTTAATGTAATCCGAAGAGAATCAGACGAATTTTTTCGTCAAATTTACTTGGCGGGTCTAAAATATATCATACTTACATTATTAAGAAAAGACCAATTTCATAGGTCTTATTTATCCTTATAAGACCATTATATTCATTAATACTAGTATGATATTCAATGGTTAATCACTTCGATCATAGCACAACCTAACCACACTATATAACTAGTCTACTAATGTTATATATGGACGTATTCATCAGAGCAATAGAGAATGATCCTTAACATCGATTGTGGACTATCAGAGGATCTTCTAAGATTGCTTGATAGAGTTCCGTTGATAGAGTAGCATGTCATTACTTTTGGAAAATGTAACGGGATTAATTAAATATGCACCAAGGTCTGGTAAATAAAGAGAACTAACAACTTTTTCGAGTGCAAATGTTTTAAAACTGTATACATCTAAAACCAGTTTGCCGATAAGGCAATTACTAAATTCTGTAATAAAATAAAGGATTTTCGCATGTCTGTAATAACACAACTGCAATCAGTAATCCATAAACGTTCGTCACCAACTGTATACAGTAAATGACAGAAAAACCTAATATGTAATACTTTAGTTCCACTGGTTGCTAGGGACAATTCAATTACAGAAATATGTAATGTAATCATGCGCCACTATCACAAAACGGTTACTGTTATAGCTTCAAGTTGCATAAAATTGCTTCAACGGCAAGTCTAGTTGTAATAACACCGATGACATCAGTGATGCCATTACCAATGTCTGTAATGAAAGAAATATCAACAGTAAACTCATAACAAAAGTCTGTAATATGTGGCCGGTAAAGTCATTACCTAAGTCCGTTATACCACAATGTCGCCAATACCTAAGTCTGAAATCACACAAATGTCACAAGTAAAGTCATTACCAAAGTCTGTAATAACACACCGTCGCCAGTTAAGTCATTATCCAAGTCTAAAATCACAAAAATGTCACCAGTAAAGTCATAACCTAAGTCTGTAATAACACTACATCGCCAGTAAAGTCATTACCTTAGTCCATTTTAACACAATGTCACCAGTAAAGTCACCACCTATGTCTGTAATAACACAATATCGCCAGTAAAGTCATTACTCAAGTCTCTAATGACACAACGTCGCCAGTTAAGTCATCACCTAAGTCTGTAATAACACAACGTCGCCAGTAAAGTTACCACTTATGTCTGTAATAACACAATATCGCCAGTAAAGTCATTACCGAAGACTGTAATGACACAACGACGCCAGTAAAGTAATTTCCTAAGTCTATAATAGCACAACGTCGCCAGTAAAGTCATATACCTAAGTCCGTTTTAACACAATGTCACCAGTAAAGTCACCACCTATGTCTGTAATAACACAATATCGCCAGTAAAGTCATTACTCAAGTCTGTAATGACACAACGTCGCCAGTTAAGCCATTACCTAAGTCTGCAATAACACAACGTCGACAGAAAAGTCATTACCTAAGTCCGTTTTAACACAATGTCACCACTCATGTCTGTAATAACACAATATCGACAGTAAAGTCATTATCCAAGTCTGTAATAACACAACGACGCCAGTAAAGTAATTTCCTAAGTCTGTAATAGCACAACGTCGCCAGTAAAATCATAAAGCTGAGTCCGTTTTAACACAATGTCACCAGTAAAGTCACAACCTATGTCTGTAATAACACAACGTCGCCAGTAAAGTCATTACCTAAGTCTGTAATAACACAACGTCGCCAGTAAAGTCATTACCTAAGTCCGTTTTAACACAATGTCACCAGCAAAGTCACCACTCATGTCTGTAATAACACAATATCGACAGTAAAGTCATTATCCAAGTCTGTAATAACACAAGGACGCCAGAAAAGTAATTTCCTAAGTTTGTAATAGCACAACGTCGCCAGTAAAGTCATATACCTAAGTCCGTTTTAACACAAGTTCACCAGTTAAGTCACCACCTATGTCTGTTATAACACAATATCGCCAGTAAAGTCATTACTCTAGTCTGTAATGACACAACGTCGTCAGTAAAGTCATTACCTAAGTCTGTAATAACACAACGTCGCCAGTAAAGTCATTACCTATGTCTGTTATAACACAATATCGCCAGTAAATTAATTATCCAAGTCTGTAATAACACAACGTCGCCAGTAAAGTCACACCTATGCCTGTTATAACACAATATCGCCAGTGAAGTCATTACCTAGGTCCGTTTTAACACAATGTCACCAGTAGAGTCTCCACTTATGTCTGTAATAACACAATATCGCCAGTTAAGCCATTACCCAAGTCTGTAATAACACGACGCCATCAGTAAAGTCATTACCTAAGTCTGTAATAACACAACGTCGTCAGTAAAGTCATTACCTAAGTCCGTTTTAACACAATGTCACCAGTAAAGTCACCACCTATGTCTGTTATAACACAATATCGCCAGTAAATTAATTATCCAAGTCTGTAATAACACAACGTCGCCAGTAAAGTCACACCTATGCCTGTTATAACACAATATCGCCAGTAAAGTCATTACCTAAGTCCGTTTTAACACAATGTCACCAGTAGAGTCTCCACTTATGTCTGTAATAACACAATATCGCCAGTTAAGCCATTACCCAAGTCTGTAATAACACAACGCCATCAGTAAAGTCATTACCTAAGTCTGCAATAACACAAAGTCGCCAGTAAAGTAATTACGTAAGTATGTTTTAACACAATGTCAACAGCAAAGTCACCACCTATGTCTGTAATAACACAATATCGCCAGTGAAGTCATTACCCAAGTCTGTAATAACACAACGTCGGCAGTGAAGTTATTACCCAAGTCTGCAATAACACAACGTCGCCAGTAAAGTCATTACGTAAGTATGTTTTAACATAATGTCACCACCTATGTCTGTAATAACACAATATCGCCAGTGAAGTCATTACCCAAGTCTGTAATAACACATCGTCGGCAGTGAAGTTATTACCCAAGTCTGTAATAACGCAGTGTCGCCAATAAATTCACCACCAAAGTTTGCAATA